>BGPR01002475.1:50231-175893 GCA_013235015.1 Araneus ventricosus | reverse complement strand
CCGCTTATATGGTCTGATTTTTCTGGGCCGCTGAGCTGACCATATAACCGATACTGACTGTATATATTTATTTATTTTTATTCAAATTATTTAGAATATAAGTATGAAAATCACTATTTCCTAGATAAAATGTTCTAATTATTTAAAATGTTTTATATATTTATTTATTTTTATTCGAATTATTTAGAATACAAGTATAAAAATCACTATTTCTAGATAAAATGTTTTATTTATTTATTTTCGCAAGCCAACAGAGCCCAACTAGAGAGTGTAAGCCACACTGGCAGAGTGCTTTAAAAAAAACAGAGATATTTTATGCAACAATAGTAAAGTGTTGTTCTGGGACTATCATTCAAGGCTCAGAATTCCAATCCGTGGCTTTAATTCGAATACTGTCTTAAAGACTCCACATAAAAAAATTATCGGTCCTGTTTAACCCTTTTTATACTGTGGGATGAAAACAGACAAGAGATTTCGTTTGTCTTGCGTGACAGAACGTCTACGGAAAGAAAACACACTCAAATAGGATGCAGACAGTTTGCGTGACCTCATTTTCACATGACAAAAGTAGCCGCGAATGTCATCTAAAATTACTGCACATTGTCTTACGCTGAATTTCAGCGTCACATCATTTTCCCGCCTGTTGGAAGCAGGAATGGCGCTAGACTTTGCCCGACGGGGGGGGGGGCGATTTGCCTTACAGGGGGCCCGCCCTGCTGTTTGGGGGGCCGAGTGTAAGGAAATTGGTCTCAAATTTTCGCCAGATTATTATTTATCAACTACAGTTGAATACCCCGTATAAATATTTTCCCCCACGGGATACAAAATTTTTCCCCGGTGGGGGGCACAGCCTCCCGACAGAGGGACCCTGCCCCCCCCCCTCTGGCGCCACCCCTGGTTGGAAGGGAAATGCATTACAAAATTTAAATCCGCTTGGCACGTTTGGCTTCACGAGAGTATGCGTCGTCTCCACTTTTGGGATATACTTGCAGCTTGCAGGTTAGGTGAAGTCAAGTTGGTACAGCTGCGAAAATGTTAATAGATATTGCACAACAATACAGGTCAAATAGTTGCAGAGAAATCGTAGCAGCGTCACTTCATCGTGCAGGTCTATATTGATCAAGATAAATCAGTTTCAGAATCAGCAAGAGTTAGATTTCTGTGATTGAGGGAACTAATGCCTGAAGATTAATGCAAATCAATGTTTCTGTAAGTTTGATGAAAATTTCAATGCTTCTCTGTAATATTGTTGTGCAGTATGTCGTTCAAAAAGAGTTCATGCACGCATATAATCAAATATTAACTATTTTTGAGTACTAGTGGGCTATAACATTATCCTTCACAAACCACTGGCAGATACATACGTAAAGAAATTTCTGATCTGCATAAGCAATATCTAAAAATAGTAGTCAAGATTTGAAACACGAAAATATGCTACTAATGATGGCTCTTTTAAATATTACTTAGATTGACAGCTTCAAAAATAAATATTCAATGCATTTTCATATTTTTAGCTACTTTTACTAAGAACGTTATTTGAATTTTATTTTTTCCAGAGAGTAATTTTTGGTCTTCTAGCTGGTTTATCAATCACACTATGGATTGGTTTTAGCAGTTTATTTAGTGGCTATATTGAACCACCACTGCCACTGCATACCAGTATGTGTACATCCACATTCAACTTGACAAACGACTATTCTACAATTGGGATCTCACAAATTATCTCTCCTAGCACTACTCCAGCACCTTCTCCTCACAGGTAAAAAAAATACACTTAAGCAGCTTTAAAATAACGACGAGGTAAAATTTTATACAAAAATAATAACTTTTCTCTTGATATGATGTATAAAAATGCTACAGAAGTTAGAGAACTTATAAAACGGAGGTTATATTAAGGTTAAGATATTAAATAAAGTTCACTATGACAAACTGCCGAAAAGTAAAGCACACAATTGTTTGAGATGATGTAGAACTTCTTTGCCCAGATCAGATTTCTGCTATTACTTCAATTACATTAACTATTACTTCAACCGTATGGTCGCCAAATCAACTATCCAGCTTGCACGTTTGATTGTCTATCGGCGACTAACTGGGTGTTCCAATTAATGGATCACAATTGCTTAAAGTTTAAAATTTTACTTTCACTTTACATTTTTAACAATAACTTAAGTAATATTTAATACTTTAAAATATTACTTAAAACTTATGATTGCTATTTTAATTTTTAACAAGAGTTCACAGTAAATCCCCCCCCCCAAAAAAAAAAATAGCTGTCATTTCTAAATATCACATCATATTTATGCATTATATATGCTAAATATATAGATATATATAGATATATATTATGCTAAATATCATATTTATGCATTTTTATATATTTTGTACATTTATGACTTTATTTAAACTGTAACTGAGGACTTTATTTGTCAACCGCAATTGTATAAATCTGCAGAAATGAGTGTAAGGAAATTGGAAAAATAATTTTAAAGTTTTATTTTGAACAAACTTTTAGCTATTCGAAATTAATTTAACGTCGCCAAAAGTAAAAAAAACATGCATCGCTGATATGCAAAAAACGACACTGTATTTGTGGCGCATGTAGGGGTGTATGTTGCACACATCAGAAGGCGCTGCTGGATGAATAAAACAATTTATATAATACAAACAACAATATTAAAAACGGTATGTCATGACGATTCAAGATGTTAGGGTAAGCCCAAGGACTCCAAAATACAAGTGAAGAAAACATCAGTCACCGGAGGAACCGGGTGTAAACAACCTGGAAAGAAAAAAGCAAGAGAGAAAGAGTTCTCAGTTGAACGTCTTCATATACTCAGCTGGCGGTAAATCCTTAAGTTGCCACAAGCTGGTTCACAATTACGACGAGCCAGGCACGACGAACATCAGCAGCATGGTGGTCAGATTAAGGTCTGAATCTTTTGATTCGAATCCGCTAAATATTAACCCTTATTCAGAATGTTGAGTCAGACTCGACATTCTGAATGATGCGTCTTTTACATATTCTTGTTGGATAGCGCTTATTATAAAAACCACATAATAGCAAAAACACACTTATTAAGTTTTAGGAATTGAAACAAATTAATAGCATTATTTTTCAGCTTCCTCAAGCGTTAAATCAATCCCTACACTCGCATGTGTATAATTCTGCATCTTATTACCTTTCAGAGTGCAAAGGGTTAAATGAAGAAAGTTCATTTTTCCGGTTGATTTTCTTCATTGTTAACCTCAATATTTTTTTTAACAAAACATTCCCAGACATCAATTTAAGATTTTGATTCAGTTATCAATGGGCAACATAAATATCTATTCAAAAATTTATCTCATCTTAAAACCATGGTCCAATTGAATATATCTTATGAAATTATTCCATATGATTAAAACAAATATAAAATTAAATGGAACTGAAAGTAAAATTCATAATAGTTAACATTATTAGAAGATCTTAATTATTGCTTGTAAAATCACCATAAAGTCGCCTTATTTTTATTATATTTTTTTAAAATCATTGTGCTTTCTCATAATTTTAAACTCTTCTCAATTAATTGCTTGAAATATTAATTAAGCTTGATATAATTGTTACTTTCAGTGAAACCTTCGTTTTAAACAAAATGCCTTACTTTTGGGTCAGACCTATAGGATTTGTCATCACATTTTGCTGCACTTACATAGCCATACTTATATCAGGTAATAAAAATATATTCATTTTTAATTTTAAATACAAGAATGTATTTTCTAAATCTCTTTGAATACTATTTACTCAGTAGTTAGCATCATTTGAAAAAAACAACAACTGTAAATTAGAACATTTCTAGAGTTTAATATGTGCATTTGCACTTGGGTACCTATAATCTATAAAACAAAAACAGATTAACCCTTTAACTAAGGGTATATACTTATATATGTGGTTTATAAACCACATCCGCAGTCAAAGGGTTAAGAATCTAATTTCCTTTTCTCTACTAACAGTATGAAATATACTCGAATAAATTATTTACTTTAGTTTTTTTTTAATTATTGACATTTTATAGTGTAATTACAGTGAATTTATCCATATTTGCCAATTTTCCCTTTAATTTTCGATATTTGCTGTAGATGGCCATTTCATCGTCTTATTTTCTTTGAAGTGTTTTAAGTACTCATCTTGTATCAAGGTCTGTCATCTTTATTTTACAGATGAATAACTTGATCGAAATAAGATAAGTCAAATGATTAAGTTTTATATACACTAGATGTCGCCCAGTGGTCAAAATTCGACCATAGTTCATTAAATTTTTAAAGTTTGAACGCTATTGCGGTTCTTTTGTCAAAGAGTATACCTCTATAATCATTGCATATAATTTTTTTGAATTTCAGTCTATTACGTCAGCTGCGAGCGTTTACAAATACGTCATTATGCATTAATTTTCGAATTATTTGAAAAATACGAACAATAGGAAAAATGAGGTATAACTTGGCTAAGTCATATTTAAAAAACAATAATGCGTTTTTTGACATTTCTTTAGGGTTTTTTTATTGCTATACTGGCCAGGTTTCGTCAAGGCTACACAGTTAATTTGCCTATCTTTTTTTAAAAAATAAGTTTTTTTTAGGGATGAGATTGGCAAAAAAGCAAAAAGACTGAAATCATATGCGATCAAAACATTTGTACCATAATTTATACGCGAAAGATGTTTTAAGAAGTAAAACATCAGAACACGCAATATGATGAAAATATTAAACTACAATAATTAATAACTTAATTATTTATAATTCAGTATGTATAAATAAGAAAAAGAATATTAAATTATTATTAAATCATTCACATTAAAAGTTAACAAACAAGTTTAACACATCATTAGGTGCATCAGAAAATACAAAATTAGACATTAAAACATTTACCACCTGTACATCACTGCAATTTTATTTCTTTATCTTGGTACGCCCTACAAGATGACCTTAAGTTTCCAACTAATTTTTTTTTTCAACATGTTCATGCAAAAAAAATCTTTTTTCTTTTTTGCAAAATATGCCACAGAGGTTTTGTTTTCAGCAAAAAGGTGGTATTTAATAATTGAATGGCACTGAATGTTGGAATGTTTATCCTTGTAGAGCTTGCCTAAATAATGTTGATTCGTCAGTAGAAGATGAATCGGCTAGTTTCCTAGCCGGTGGAGTTAAGCCGCACGGTTGGGCCTATTTTCCCAGAATTTTCTTTCCAAAATGGAAGATAGGAAGGTTTCTTTTCTTTGTGTGAAAGCGGAATTTTCGGAAGAAAAAGCAAATTTTTGCGGTAAAAAACACGGAATTTTGAGAGAAAAAAAGACAAAAAAGCGGAATTTCTTCAAAATAAAAATCGGAAATTCGCGAAAAAGTGGAAGAATCTCATCCCTGTTTTTTTATAAATAATCTAAATAAACTCCCTCTTGGAGTGGATTTCACTGCAGGGGGATTAAATCAATTACAAATCATCCACTCCGCTAATTTTTTACAGTGTATGAACATAAACAATGAATGTTTTATTTTATTTAATGTACTTGTAACACATATTGTACATAAATTTTATCTTTCTGCACTCCTTCTCCATATGAACTTTAACTATGCCAAATCTCGCACTCCTTCATGCGCGCAATGCGCTTAAAAAGGAGTACAGAGTTTTTCTTCACGTATTAATATATAGATATGTAATAACTTAACATTTTCCAAATTTTACCAAAAAGCTTTTTAACTAACTTTTAATTAATAAAATTATTTCTACTTAAGTTCTAGTATAAAAATAACCGCCACTATAACTGGAAGAAGTCCGGATTCAACCGGCTTCCAGCATAAGTGAATTTCCCCGTGTCTCCATATAAAAACCCGCCACAATGTTATAATGGTCCTTTTGCACCATGTAATTCCTTTCCGTCAAAACGCTGCCTTTGAGTGCAAGTTTCATTCATCGCCATAGAGTGGAATTTACTTTTAAAGATATTATTATAACTATTAAGTTCATATAATGTACATTATCATCTTTAAAATGGATAAATAGAAACTGAAATAGAGTATTGATTGGATCAACGACTGCCTTCTTGTTCAAGATGTTTGCTCTACACTTTACCTACGAAATATCATTATATATATATATTGTATCTTAACTCATTGTTGAAATGAAACTGCAAATCATGAGAAACTAATATTCAAATAATAATTCTGACAATAAATGAGAATTAACATTACAATAAGTAATAATTCACAAATAACTTGTTAATCTTGTGATTTACTAAAATTTTATTTAAATGAAAATCTGTCTTGCAGGTCGGAAAACAACTGTAATCCCATCAGATTCAAAATATTTGAGTCCACTTGTAAGACTTTGGACGAAGAATGCTAAGACCATCGAACATCATGAGGAAAGTTTAAATAATTTTGCCTTGGAAAGAATGCCTCCTTCGAAAAACAATGACTGAATGACATCTTTTCATTTGAGAGGCTTGGAACCCTATTACCAATAAATCTACATCCAAATCAAAAAGTGAATGAAGGAATGTAAAAAAAAAATTAGAGTGGAACCTTAAATGCATAAGCAAATTATGGTGAATATGTTTGATGTCTTAGTATGGTTATAGTCTCAATAATGCAAATACAAAACCACAAATCTATCTTTGTTGTTGCAAACTCAATTATTCTAAGAGTTGGAAAATCCATTTCCCTATAAAAACAGCTACAGAATATTTAATATGATTGCTACACAAAGAAGCACCAAGGCTTATTCAGAACAGTTTTTTTCTTTAAACATTGGAGAGTTGTATGACTATTAAAATACTGCACAAAAGAAAAATGTTAAAAGTCTCTGTCTTCATTTTATGATTATTTTCAATATTTGATGTCCAGTACTCAGTGGTGTAGCTGCAGCTTCTGCCACCCGGGGCAAACATTCAACATGCCGCCTTTCCTTACAAGACACGTTGGACATAGAAACCTAAAAATAAATCCCAGGGGAGGAAAGGCATTTTTTAGTAATGTAATTTGTCGTTTGACACCCCCTCAAGATAGGTTGCAATATTGTGTGTCCACCACCAGCCTACTTTTCACATAATGGCAATTTATCGACAAAAGCATAAAATATTAATTGATTACATTTTTTATGAACACAATGATTGAGCTAATGCTGCTTCTCTTCTCGGTTATAAAACTGTTTTCCAGCGTGTCCGATTTTGCTGCCCCTTTCAAAATGTCACCATGGGCAGACCGCCTCTCCCCCTTTAGCTATGTCACTACCAGTATAATCTATCCTTTATATTCAAATGCCCTTTTTCTCCATCATAATTAGAAAAATGTGTTTCATTTTAATTACTTTAATTTGCTTTTTAACACAACTGGAATCCAGCATAACGTAACTGCTTACCCAGCAGTATATTACCAAACGTATTATCTATTACTTACCCCAAACATATAATTTAAGATGCAAACACATTACTATTTTTAAACTAACAAATCAATTTATAAACAGCGTAAAAGGTTGTTTAAATGCTAAGGCATTTTTCATTATGGCTTTCATGCAAATCTTTATATTTTACTTGTATCCTGTAGCAGCTCTACTAAACACAGTATATCTTAATATGCACTAAACAAGCAGTTAGAATACATATTAAGTTGTTATAGTTTAAGTGCATTCTCTATCACTAAATTCTTCCTGATGTTTAAAAAGTCTATGAAATGATTCAGCATAGTTTAAAAATAAATTTGAAAAATGAAATAAATCAGCATACATGTGTAAAATATGTAAAATGTACTATACTGAAATAACAAAACATTAAAAACTTAATTGTATGCAATATTTTAATTATATCGTTATTTCTGTAACAGACATTTCTTTAAACAAAACTTATCTATAGACAAAATTACATGGAATCTCTCATCACATAAACTACAATAAAAGCACTAAAAGTGTCAAAATAAAAATCTTAATACAAGTGATTTCTTTCTGTCCACTACAAGTGCAAAACTAAAACTTATACATATGCAACAAATAACTGAAAGCACTGATTTACTTTGTCACTTATAATCAAGTATTTTTTTTATCACAGCTCTTGAGAATAAAAATAAGTTTGGGCCTTCTTAGAAGTGATTGGCATAAGATTTTGGCCACAAAAAAAGGAAGTGTGCAGCACTATATTACAATATAAAATGATATTCTAAATTAATTAAGCTTTATCATACCAAGGTATGGAAAATTCTTAAATACAGAGCAAAAGCTCGCAGGGATATTATTTGTAAGCAAACCATTTTAAAAGGTTAAAAATCACTATGCAAATAAAAATCACAAAATTTTTAACTGTCAATATTTTTCTAAAAATTTATTAAAAGTTAAACTATCAAATTAATTCTTCAATGATTCAAAATAATAATTTGAAACAATTCTTCTTTGTTATGTATTTAATCAATATAATTAAAACATATTTAAAAAGTTAAAAGTTTTTAAATACTCATAAAAGATTTTTCAACAAATAATTACATATAAAATTACATAATACTGAATGCAAAATTATAAGAAATTCTAAAATACTCTGACTTTTCTTTATTATTATTATTATATGCTTATTTTCAAAGGAAAAAACCACGCCTGAATTTAGACAAACTTTAAAATTAAGATTCAATACCTAGAAATATAAAAGTAGAAAATAACAGGTCAACTTAATTATTTTTATGCACATTGATATGACTTCAAAGTGTTGATAAAAATATGAAAGATAAAATATCACCTAAAATATAAAAGAATCTGCAGCTTCATTTGTTAATCTCATAATTTAAGATAGTTATATTCAAAGTAAAATCCACATTGTGGTCGTGTATTTTACAAGAATACTTTCATAGGAATCAGTATGATTTTAAAACACTGGTTATTTTCAATGAAAATAATATGTATCGAGTCAGAAAATGCTAAAATTTTCTTTTAAATATTGCCACTTAGCCACTGCAGGAGAATGAAATCTAAAAGAAGCTCAAATTAAATTATGGTTCATAACATCTCTGTTGTGAAAAGGGAAAAAAAAACTTCTATATTTCACTGGGAGCACAAACAATATGGCTTATACTAATCTGATATAATAAATTAACTATACATCTTTTTACATAGAGATGCTTGAATAAAAATATCAACTAAGAGTTTGTGGTTGAGTAGCATCAGAAGAGCAAGCAGATGCTTCTTCAGAGCCATCCTTCTCAACGGGACGAGTTCTCGATTCATTTTTAGACTCAGTGGATTCTGAGTGAGGAGTATTTGAAATACACGTAGGCTTACATTTAACAGAGTCCAGTGAGTATTCTTCGAAAGCTGAACCAGCAGTCCTATCACATAATACAGATGATAAGATGGGTTGACTGACTGAAGTTGGAATATCTGACTTATCCGATTTTGTTCGAAGAGGGTCCGAGACATGTTGAATGGAACTTTTTTCGTCTTTCAAAGTAAATTTGTTGGTTTGAAACTGAGATTCGGAAAGAGCCGGAACAGAAAAATTGGGTGATCTCGTATTAGGTGAATGTGAAATCTCTGTCACAGCCGAGGAACTTGAACTCAAAGGGATGCCACTCTTGCCTAAAATAAGTAAAAACAAAAATAATTAAAATTTTTCACATGTGTGCAAATTAAATACAACAGTCCCATTATTCCATAAAATCACACTTTAATATGATATTCTGAGAGAACCATTAGAAAATAAGCAAGCTGAATCATACTCGTTGTATAAAGAGTCTTCAATTTTAAGAAGCATAATCAGTGAAAAAAGTGCAATTATGATTTTAGTAGTTTACTAGTAGTACGTGCACGGCGTTGCCCGTGGAATCAGGACTTCAACAAAATGAAAGAAAAAAGAAAAAAAACGCCCACAATGACATGAAAAGTTTTGAAAACAAAATCAAAACAAAAGATACACATTATTGATTTTCCCGCTTATTTTTTTCGCGATAATGGCATTTTATTTGTAGAAACATTAATCCAAAACAATATTAAAAAAATTGCAATGTGAATATTATTATACTGCAAGCTAAGTATGCAACATGAATAAATACATTAAGATATTGCTGAAAATAATAATCAGTCATTCAATTCAAGGTTATGACGTCACCTTCCCTTCAACCAATCAAATAGCCAGCTGCGTTCCGAAGAAGTGCCGCGCGAGGAACTCTCTCCATAAAAATAACTCTCAACTGCCCAGAAAAAAATTAATTTAAAAAAAACTTGAGAAGATATTTTAACCGTTCTTGTTTTAAATCCGACAGAGCTGTTCTACTTATAAGCTGAAAAAAATAATAGTGTTATTAGAAAGTCGGATGCAACAAATTTAAAAACAAAAGTAACATTGCGATGGCAAAACTGGCTATTTTTTAAAAATTTCTCAAAATTCAGTAAATTACGTTAGAAATTCAAAACTAACTTCATTAGAATGGAAATCGCATGATCTTTCCGATGGTGTATCTATTTTTGTTGTACAGTTATCCGAAACCATGCTATTGAGAAATTAGTGCAAAAAATCACCCAAAACAACACAAACATTAAATAAAAAATTTTCAAGAATAAATTTTAAAATTTCGGCTTCAAGGTGCATTCAGTCACCATTACGACTACCTGTGTGCCAAATTTCATGGCTGTAAGAGTGATAGATTCGTCTGGACATCGCAGACAAACACACAAACATTGCCTTTTATAAATATAGATTCTTGTTGAAATATTTAAATCAGAAACTGGACAACAACATGTGATTCAATAAACAATTAAAATGGCATGAAACTTTTATTTCCTCAATTAAAAATTTATTGCAGGAAAATCTGTAACATGGTGGGAATACATTTCCCCAATAATTTTTATACACAAATTTATTTAAAGCTGCAATATTCCATCTTTTAAAATGAAGCTTAAATAAATATTCTTTCATAGATCAGTTTATTATTACTAATATCCCTTAAAATAATACATAATTTAGGAAACAGAAAGGCAATTTCCCTCACCTAACTTATTTAATTAAGACTACTTTTAATTAAAAATACTTTGAAGAGTAACTCAGAAGTTTAATAACTATTTGAATCTCATTTAGAGACAAAAAGCTGATCATTTTTCCACAAACAAAAAAAATTATATACTAACCTTAAGTTCCTAAACTTTTTCTAGAACGGTAGTTCTATAAGTTTGCACAAAGTCTACGATAAGGCATCGTTAAATCATATCAAGATTTTTAGATGCCAGTAACTCTTGAAGGGTAACAAACAAAAGTTTCATTCAGATATATCTATTAGGTTTTGTCTGACATTTATTTGAATCAATTAATTACCACGATTTCTGAAAGATAGACAAGAAAGAATCTCATATAGGGATGAAACATTTTCTGAATGTGAAAATGGCTAAGGAAATCCAAGCTAAGCTTGAAAAAGATTATGGCAACCCTGCACCTTGGCTTAGAACAGTTTATAAGTGGTTTGGCCAATTTCTAAGCGGCCATATGAGCATATGTGATGCTGGATGTTTCGTAGAGGTTACTATTCAAGAAATCATTGGAAAAATCAAAGGAATCAATTATCAAAGGATTTTAGAGGAATTTCTGCATTGCTTTTAATAACAGTAGATGAAACTTGGATTCATCACTATCAGCCTCAAACAAAGAAATAACCAAAACAATGGTTTGCAAGTGGGGATTATGCACTCAAAAATGTGAGAACCACTCCTTCAGTTGAATGATTAGCACCATAAGTCTTCTAGGATGTTCACGATATTATCTTTTTAAACTTTGCAAAAAAGGACAAAGCAACTACTGGACAGTATTATACTTCTTTCCTGGATCACTTAAATAATGAAATAAAGGAAAAACGACCTCACCTAACAACAAAGAAGATTCATTTTCACCATGATCATGAACCATCTCACACTTCTGCAGTTGTGAGTGCAAATACATGATTTACACTACCAAATTCTTCTGCCTCCTCCCATTCACCTAATTCAAATCATTTGGATTACTATCTGTTCTCAAACATTTTGGGGAAAATGGCTGTCAGGAAATAAATTTTCATTGAACAATGAGGTGATTGCCGAAACAACTGCCTACTTTGAAGGATCGGACCAAACGTACTACATGGATGGAATAAAAAACTCGAACATCTGAAGTGTATAAATGCCAAAGGAGACTAGGTTGAAAAATAAATATTGTTTATGCTAAAAAAAATTATGTTTTCTTACTTTTTGCATGGGCTTATCAAACAACACGCATATATACAAACATCAATAAATGAAAAAGTTTTTCTCAACTCAAGTAAATAAAAAAGGGAAAATGAAGCGCTGAAATACACAAAATCAAATTTAATTAGATATGCTTATTAATAACATTGTGCTGGAACATTTCAATCAGAAATAGACTTAATGAAATGCTTTTGCTTGCAAATATTAATTAATCTGATACAGTTGATGCTCGTTATAACGACCACACATTATAAAGACCATTCCATTATAACAATCAGTGATAAAATCCCCAACTATGCCTATGCATTCTATGTTATTTTACTTCTGGTATAACGACTGTCCAGAGTCGTCTAATCCCAATACAAAGTCCGAATTCAGCGGACACTCGTCCCGGTATTTTCCCAAAATTCCTTTATTTTCTACTTTAAAATCTATTTTAGAAATATATTTTTAATTGAAAAAATTTTATTTTTAATACCAATGATAAAAAATAATTTTAGTACTTGATTGGAATATCTTTAAAAATAGCCTATTTTTACGGAATTACTGAGCGTGCATTTTTTAATTATATCCACTATAGCGACCACTCGTTACAAAGACCTTTTGCTGTGGGACGCAGAGGGTCGTTATAATGAGCGTCAACTGTGCTAACAATCACTATCAATTGACTGGTGACACCAAAAGTTTATAAATATTATCTCATTTGCAGTTGGAACCCTCAGTTTAAGAATCTCTGCTATTAACTCATTACCACAAAAACTAAAAACATATATAGTATTGTAAACAAAACTCACTCCTAAAGGAATCAGTTGCAGCAAATTCAGTAGGAGGAGATAATTCTGTTGACTCCATGCCTCGACTAAGAAGACAGGAAAGGTATGAAGGATCATCTGCAAGATAATCTAACAAATCCTCCTGCTCTAATTCTAGTTTTGCCTTTTGCCACTCCTTCTCAATTTGCTCCCACTCCACTTGTGGTGCACAAACTGAAGTTCTTGGTCGTTGGCCATCCCTCCTTAAGAGGGCTTTCGTTTCCTGCTCAAAGTTTTTAATTTTTTCTTGAGCTAGAGCGCTCAATTTATTATACCGATGTCCCACAAGTTCTTCCTCAGGTAGAGGTAAAGTACTTGACATTTCTTGACTGGATTCAGAACTTTGTCTATCAGCAACCAAAGTGCCATTTTGAGGCTCAGGTTCTTTGGATGTGGACCTCTGTTTGGATTTTGAAGAGCCAGAAATTAGACTAGAACAGCTCCCAAAACTTATGTCGGACAAGTTTTCAGAATCAGCAATTTTGGGATCTGCGATTTCTGGTGTGGTGAAATTGGAAGGAATACTGCCATCATTTGGGTTACCCAATATATCTGTATCATCAGCAATAATTCCAGATCTTTTCTTTGAATAACTGGCAGGATCTTTCTTTTTCTGGCGGTGTCTTAGATGGCGAGATGCTGCATTGCAGAATGACGTAAACATCTCATGTGGCAATGATTCTTCTACAGTAATCAGGAAAAAAGAAAATGGTTTACAAAATCTGAATAAACCAATGTTAATTTGAATAAAAATGTTCATAATATAAACTAATGACATATACTAAATACATGAAACGTAGTTTTAAAAACAATTTTAAATAATATACATCTAGGCTTACAAGAAGCAATTTAATTCGATTTAAGAAATTTCAGGGCCATCTTAAGAAATTTCAGCACCCTGGGCTAGAATATTTTGGTGTCCTATCAGAACCATAACTAGGAATCTGAGTGCCTATGGCTCAACAAAAATACCTAGTTAATAAAATAATTGAGGAGTGTATAAAGTTGTAAACGTATTTATTATATAACATATAAAATTATAACTAAATAAATTTTTAGGATCAAAATTAAAATAAAATCAGTTTAGTAACTTTTTAGGCACCCCTGGACTACAGCCCAATCAAACCATTGGATAAGACAGCCCTGGCTATATTTTGCTAAAATTATTAAAAATATGAAAATTAAAGTAAAGCAGTAAATAAAGAAAACTGCTTTTCAAAACTAATGTAGGGTTTTTCTATAGAAACCGTTGAATTACTTGTACTGTTAAGTATATTTTAAGCATAAGAAAGTTCACAAGGGCATGACATTACTTTTTTAAAAAATAACTCCTTTTAAGCATACGATTATCTTTTTGGCATTTCATTGAAATTTGAAAATAACCAAGTTTCACTAAAGGTAGTACATCATTCATGACTAAATATTAGATAAATCCCTACCTTTTAAACTAAACAGGATGCAAGACAATGTTTTAAAGAACATAAACTCTCAGTTCTCATATTTCAAAAAAATTAATGTCAAAATGAATCATAAATGTGTGTAAAAGAACTTTATGTGATAAATTAGAACCAAATATAGCACTCAACTGAAATTTATTGCACAGTAATTATAAAAAAAAAATTCAAAACCTTTTATTTTGAAGAAAATGATTTACCAAGTGTTGATTTTTTTTTTTTTTAATTTGCTTTCAATGCAATTTTCATTTAAGTAAGTTAAATTTTTAACTTATTTATTTTTCAATACTAAAATTTTTCATTTGCATATACATTCATTAAACTCAAATATTTTTACTTCTCTGAATTTTTAGAGCATACTTTCAAAAAAATTTTTACAATTTTAAAAGTGTGTGTGTTTGCACGTGTGCACATGCATGCGTGTCCCTATGTGTATTTTTATTATTTGTAGTCTTGCAATAAAGGGTTATTAAAGGAGAAAAAAAGTCGGAATTAAACATGCTAACAATTTTTGCTTACACCGGTACATCTAAAACAACCAAGAAAAGGCAATAAAAACAAATCCCGACAGAATTAGAAATACTAACAATTTTTGCTTCCACAGGTAAATATTAAATAATCAAGAAAAGGCAATAGAAACAAGTTTTTCATGCTAAAAATATAGAGATGGAGCAATAAAGTATGAATTTTTTTTTTTAAGTATGTGAAAGATTTACAAGAAAATCTGCAATAGTATTATGCGGTGTAAACACTTTATTATATTTATTCAATTTAACTGTCATCGAGCCTAAAATTTAAAAGTTCAATAAATTTTGTTTTAAGATTTGAAACCTGCAAAACCTGATGTCAGCAAAATATATACCAACTACTAATACCTGCTGTTAAAACTAAAAATCTGCATTAATATAAAGAATTTACTTCAACAGAAAAAGAAATCAAGCATACCATCAAGTTTATTAATATTGCTGAGAAGAGCACTTGACTGTACAGTTGATGGTGGATGGGTTTTTCGCTTGTCTTGGGCATTTATTTCAAGTGGTAAAATATCACCACAATCTTCAAAAAGCCATTCTGCCTATAATAAATATAAAATAGCCATACTATTTAGTTAATAGGCATAAATATCTTAACAATCTTTATTCACAATGCAAAGTCTGCAATATTTTATATAAACTTTATACTAATCCACAAAGCATAAGGTAATTTTTAAAGTATAATAATATCCAACTATCAGTTTAAGTTTTCATGAATTTCAAAGTTTCAGAATGGTATGAAGTTTCTTCATGGCAGTAATACAATAAAGGAAAAACTATTTTGCAATGATTTTTAATAGATCTACAGTTATATTGATACAAAAACACACTAAAAGAACTTCATACAGATTAAAATACATATACTGTATTTATAATCCAGAAAAATAAAATTAAAAACAGCACACAAAACTACAAGGTCTGTCTAAAAAAAAACAACTTTTAAATTCGAACATTAAAGCATGAACCTACCAACCTAATTGCAATGACATTGTGTAGTGTCAACTTTGCACTTGCACATGCAAATTTTATTTTAGAACAAATCAGCATTTTGTAACTGTTTCATGAATGGGAGAGTGAATAAGCATTACATGTGTTGGTCAATTTTTTACATTTCAAAAACAGAAGAGCAACAAACTTACATAAATTTAGCATAAAATTGGCAAAATCCTTTACTGAAACATTACAACAAGCTTATTGAATTGTTTTAGCCAGTCCCAATGTGATGGATGGTACCGACACACAGTGGTACTGTTTTTCTTTCCAGCGAGTCAAAAATCATAGCGTTGAAACTAAAAACAGTAGAGCCTTGAAATTTGCACAGTTTAAAGGAAATGGACTCCCCATGAAATTTCATAAGAATCGGGCGGATATTTCTTGATTTGTATTAATTTATTGAATTCCTTTCCATTGTTCTCTACGGAAGAAACTGATGTAATCTATGCAAAAATAGTTGTATTAAACATTTTTAAAAATCTGGGAAATTTTACCAAATGAAGGAAATAGTTTAAAAATAAGATTTGCGAAATTCTAGTAAACTCTGAAAGGTATCATTTTATTTTTAACATTCCAAATATTTGCAATGTTAAAGTATATATAATAAATAATTTTGGGATAATAACAAATGCCTCTCAAGGCGGTTAAAAAGTGAAAGAATTTTGTTAATATAATATAAATGTTAAATGAATACCATTAAATCCTAAAATAAACTTATTTTTAAGACTAAAATTACTGCAGTTTTCACAAAAATAAAAGGAGGGTTCAATTTCTAGAAAGGCTCTTCATAGGAATATTCTAAAACATTTTAATAACTAACTTTAAAGTGCAATAGATAAGGGTAGCATTTTTCATTGTGCGAATTATGTTTTATATTATTTACAAAAAACTATTTGTGGTTTTTCCTAATTTTTCCACCCTTATAGCTGTAGTGGAAGACAGCGCTCGAGAGGTTGTCACTGTAGCAACCTAACTTATCTTTAAAATTTCAAATCACGTTCTGCACTGTTCCGAAGGTTTTGCATTTTTGGCGTGTTTATGTCAACTACTAAATCAGAAATAAATACTGAAATCAATTTAAAATACTTTTGAAGCCATTCAGAGTTTACTTCTTAAAAATTTCAAATGTATTTAGATTGTGTATCTGCCCACTTAAGTTCAATATTTTTTTAATAAAATTTTCAAAATAACTGCTGACAGAATTTTTATTAATTCACATCTGGGACAGGCCAAATTAGTTTAGTCTTCCAACAGGTTTTTTTAGGCTCAGATTCTTATTTTTGCATGATTGAAAAAGTGAAAATTCTTCACTGACATATATATGATACTAAAAAAAATAAAATAAATACGAATGTTGGGGTTCATAGGGGCTAATTTTTAGAAATTTTACATGAAGATAGAGTACAGAAGTGATTTAAGGTAGTCTCAAGGTGTGCAAATTAATTCACTTTAAATTTGAAAGTTTAGTGAAAAAAGGATGTTTAAAATATAGCATAAAAATATGGAAAATATTAAATAATATCTTACAAATGGTTTCATTTACCTGGTCTGGAATCAGAGATCATGAAAAAACTAAAAATTAGACAGATAAAGAGCAATGAAACACTTTAGAGAACAAAATCCGAAGGCTTACTGAAACGCGACTCAAGTGTTCCAAAGACATTCCCCAACTTTAACCTCTGTGAACTACATAGGACTGCATGTTTATACAAAACATTTTCCCCAAAGAAAACAAACCCATTTGCCGACCTGGGATTTTTTGTTGTCGTTGTTGTTGTACTACAAACCGAAACTGGACCACTGTGTGACACTTCAAGTCAGGCAAAACATCCATTAATTAAAACCCAAAAATTGCATACCCTTCAATGGTGATTTCCACAATGAGAAAGCAAGTGCTTTGATCTGTGCAAATCATGGTTTAAACATCCATGCAATTTGTTGAAGATCTAGACATCATCAGCAAAAGTTCATTTCACACAATTTTGAATGATAATTTGCTGGCACATCACATTACAGCACAAATTTGTGCCTTATCTCTTGCTGGATGACTCAAATGTGGATCAAAAACATGCAGTAACTCTCCAGATTTGACTATTTGGGCTTTCTTTTCTTCCCGGAGTTAAAATTCACCTTGAAAAGTCGAAGATTTGAAAGACTAAAAGAGTGAGACAAGAAAATTTGACAAGAGACTTATTAGAACTCTCAAAAAAAGGATTCCCAGGAGCCATTCCAGCAAGGTATCTTGAAGGAGACAAGCAGTATTAAATGGTACTCTTAAGTAAGAATTGATTTATTTTAATTTTTTTCTTTTTGGGCAGAATATATATTGATTTACAAATGAAAGAAAGAATGATAGAAGTTCATAATTTGATTAAACTTACATAAGTTATCATTGTTTCAATGAGATAGCACTGTTGTGGCATATCTGTTACCATTGCAACCATATTATTATCAGTTGTGCGGACAAGGGTGGGGCCAAACACTATAGCCAGATTTCTAGCTTCCATCTATGATAAACATACGAAAGTTATTAAAATTTTATAATCCAATTTCAAAAATATATTTCCATAGCATTTTATCTTTAATTTGCAAAAACATTCCTTGTCAAAATCCTTCTTCTAATTTTCATTTTACTAACCTTGTTCGTTGCAGAATGTTCCACGACTTTCTTAAGATGATACATTAGGTAACGCAAAGTTGCAAAGTAGTGAACAGGCAGATGATATAACTAAAAAAAATTAGTTAATTATTAAATAAACAAACAATAGATTTACATAAGATTATAATTTCGGTATATACACAATATTCTCTGTGAAAACTAAACTATAGTTCTACGAAAGCAACAGTTACTCCTTTCAATTATTCAGTTCCTTTTCAATTATCAATTATTTTTATTATTAATTCTCTTACATTTTCCAGTTTCATAGAACAGTACTAGCTAGCAGACTAATTTAGTTTTGCACCTCATCTTCCAAACTATACTAATTGTAACAATACAATTCAAGAGGGAAAAGTGAAAATCTCAGAAATTTAATATGTATCTTGCAAGTATAATTTCTAATGCCTAATCCGGAAATCTCCTTTCTCGATTATGCATTAGAAATTATGCAGTGAGCACTTTAACTGAACAATAAATTTGATGTTGCATTAATGTGTATAGTTATTGCATTTGTTTTGAAAAAAAAAAAAACATCAGATTGAGTTCAAGATATTATAAGGTATTGAAAGAGAAAATAAACTATTTCCTGTATTTATTCAGCATTTTTAACTCTTTAATAGATAAAAGGAAAACCAAGCATACAAATAAAAATTAGGGTTTTTTCCTCAATTTTTTAGAATAATTGCGTAAATAAACCATTTGGTAGGATAAAAGATAATATTAGATGTTAAAATTTAAAGTCAACAAAATGGATTCATTTGAATTGCAATAATAACGATAGAATAAAATTCAGAAAATATTAGCAGTATATTTCCAGAATTAAAACATTATTTGAATAAAACACATAATGTACAATTAAAGCTACTTTAACAAGTTACACTCTAATATGTAGATTAAACAGTTAGCATACTGTAGATCACAAACAACAAATATTAAATGACACTTACGAATTGAAATTATTAAATTTTTAAATTTCATTAAAAATTCAATACCTAGTTTAATTGTACAAAATACCATTAAGTGTGAATAATTAATCAAATGTGATGAAAACTGAAAAAAATTAAGAAAACTCACCACATGTTTGATAGCTTTTAACCTTTTTACAGGTTCTTCTGTTTCACTAGCTTGTATAAATTTGGGATATAAATAGGAAGTGAGCAGGGGCTCAGGTAATTTACGGAAGTAAGCTTTAAGAAGACTTGACACAATGTTTACATCATTCCAGCGGGGGTCTTTAATAAGTTCATCATCTATGCCTTGATTAACTAGATCAGTTAACACACTTACTGAAGCATTGTTGCCAGGCACACGGTATATTCCAACAGTATCCAATCCTCGACTTTCAACTATTTGTATGCAAAGCTCAACTATCAAAGGAATATGCTGAAAATTTTAAAAATAATTACATTTCAAAACTGCATCAATTTTTAAAATAATAAGTAGTGAAAATAAGTTTTATTTCTCAAAGAAATATAAACACAAATGTTTTTATCCCATGGTTTTAGTTTAGTTATATTAACGTCCCGTTTTGAAGCAACACGAGGGCTATTTTGGGACGGACCTCGTAATTTTGAACCTCGGTCAGATGACGAGGACGACACCTGAGCTGGCACCCCCCTCTCCAAACTTCCACGCCACACCAACGGGAGGACGTTTGACCACTACGTATGATTTAACGTGCAACAGGCCCCATACACGGCGGATCTTCAGTGGAATCGGGTCTCGAACCTGGAACCCTCCGGCCCCAAAGCCGAGACCTTACCACTAGGCCACCGCGGCCTGCTTTTTATCCCATGAAACATTTTTACAAAATAAAAGAATATCATATATTTCTATTAAAATAGCCAATAACAATGCAGAAAATCTCCTAAATCTAAATTTAAAAAAAAATTGAAATGGATAAAAGTACATAAATTGGATAATGGATTGAGGAAAGTCAGGTTTTCAGTCATCTGTTGCAGTATTTCACAGAAAGTTCCATACATTATCAACAGTTAAAATATTTTCTTACCTTAATCAACTCTTTCATTTTCTGTATATACTTGTAGTATGAAATGCCATGATGTGATTAGGAAGACATCCATATTTAATCATAAACATTACTTAGTACCAACTCATAACCGTGAGTAACTCAAATACTTAACATTTCCATTCACTCAAATTGATGCAAATATTTCAAAAAGACATTATAAAAGGAAAACTCGATCATTTTAACAAAAAAGAAAATACATTATAAACTCAATCACTCTTTTATTCATAGTTTCAAATATTTTCTTCTTCAGTTCAAATTAAATCTTCCTATAATACATGCATACGCAAGGAAAAATGAAAACTAGTGATTGAACCAATATATTTACCTCATTAGTGACACCGGGTGGAGCATTTTCTAGTTTGACACCAAACGATGCACCCTTTGGAATATGAGAATTTGTTCCATGCACTTTCTTCCAACCTTGCACCATTCGATCCCGCCATAACACACCAATTTTTGTAAGAGCCAGCTCATCTGTAATCAATGGATATCTATTCGTACAAATCCTTTTAAAAGGATATAATGCAGCACTCAAATATGCACATTTAAACTGCTTTAATTTCACTTACTTAACTCACACAGAACATAAAAGTGACAAAAGCAAATGGCACATAGTATTTACAGACGGGAATTAACTTTATTCTATTATCAGAAAAATAAAGTTCATTTGTAATAAGCTCATAACAGTATTTATTTGAACTGTAAATTAATTTCGAACGTGAAGTGAAACAAGGATTAATATATTTTCCAAAATCACAGTACTTTAAAGAACGTCTTTATAAAGTTAGAAATTTTGTAGTAAGCAAAGAAGTATCAATTTAGGGAGAAAAAGAGAGAATTTTGTACAAAATGCGAAAGAAATACCTAATAATGAGTTACAATAAACTAAAATAAATATGACATAGACATCATTATGAGAGAATGCTACAGCACTAGTCCAATTTAAAATATATAAAGTAGAAAAGACAAGAATTATGAAATGAATAAACTGAATAATAATTAAATTATTAGATAATATTAATCTATACTTCTAAAAGGAAAAGTTTGTGTGTGTCTGTGTGTGATGCCCAGACAAACCTATCGCACTTACAGTCATGAAATTTGTCAAACTGGTAGTCGTGACGGTGGCCTTGAAGTGGTGGCCACCTTGAAGCTCAAATTTTCAAATTTAATCTAGAAAATTTTTTACTTAATGTTTTGTATTGTTTTGTGTCATTTTCGGTATATATTTTCCATTGCATCGTTTCTGACAATTTTAGGAAGAAAACAGATACACCATCGGAAAGAGCAAACGGTTTCTGTTCTAATGAAGTTTGTTTCGAACGTCTAACGTAATTTGCTGACAAGAAATTTCTGAATAAGAATCCTTTTATGCTAATTTTTCAACTCGGATTTCTTAAAATTCTTGCATCCAACATTCTAGTAAAGCTATCATTTTCAATTTGTTTCAGTTTGTAACTGGAACGTTTCTGTCGGATTTAAAACAAGAAAGCTAAAATACCTTTTTCCATTTTTTAAAATTAATTGTTCCCTGGTCAGTTCAAAGTTTTTTCTCTAGCGAGCTTTCTCCGAAGAAAGTAAACGTTCCCAGTATGCATTGTTGTAATTTCATTGACTGGAGGCGCAGAGCACAGGAGACGTCATAACCTTAATGACCTGAATGACTTTGATTATTATTTTCGGCAGTGTCTTAACATGTTTCTTTGTCTCACATATTTTGTTTGCTGTCTAATAACGATTTTCTGGTTGCAATTTTTTAATATTGTTTTGGATTACCGTACTCTGCATTCTTTTCCTACAGCTCAAATGTCATTATCACAAAGAATAATAAGAGGGAAAATCAATAATGTGCATCTTCTTGTTTTGATTTTGTTTTCAGAACACTTTTGTGTCATTGAGGGAGTTTTTTTTTTTTCATTTTGTTGAAGTCCTGATTCAACGGGGAACGCTGTGTGCGTACTGCTAGTTGTTCAATAATTTAATTAACATGATGATTTAAAAGAGATAATTAAAAGTAAATTCTTAAATATTCAATTCTTCTAAGGAAGTAAAACTTCTTTCACACAGGATATTTCAAAATCAGAAATTCAGGAAAAAGAATGTATAAATTTAATTCATGATTTAATTAGCAATATATAATCGGTTTCATAACATTCAATTATTTATTTTTTAGAAATCTTACATTAGTTTGATGCTAAAAGAAAAAGCTTCCTTTCTCAACTAATTTTACATTAAATGAAAAATGCTATTCTCTCATGCCCTTTCTAAACACATTCGCTACAGTGAGCAGGCTGAGACACTCTTTGTTGTCCTTTTCAAAGAAAGGGAGTGTCTCAGCATACTTCCCTTCCTTCTACCAGCTACAGCAAGCATATGCCACTATGAGAAAAGCATCAAAGAGCACCCCAGCAAACTCACCAAAGGAAACTGTTAACCATTCTTAACAAATCAGGGAAAGAATTTAAATCTGTATGGCTTATTAAACACATTTTAACTATAAACATGGTGATGATAGCTCATTAAAAAGCGGTTTAAATTAATAAATGCAAGCATTTTTCACTATTATAGGAATACATACCACCTTGTGATGCTCTACGTGTCTTAACAGAAGGGGAATGTTCTGATGGACTGCGATGGCGGAAAACTAATTTCCGAACATTATGATGCTGACCAGATGATTTGCCTTTGTGAATCTGTTGCTCATATGCAGCAGCCTTTTCCAAAACAGATGTGTTCTTTAACCAGTCTGGAAGCTAGAATATTCAAAAAATTATGAACTAAATGTTAAGAATATAACTACTTTTATATGAAAAAGTTACTCAGAAATCAAAATTAGAATTTTTTATCAATATCAGATTACTTTAGCACATTCATAAGTTGAGTTATGAACTTTGAAAGAACAAGAGCTTTTTTTAAAAATTATGTTTCATAAGGCATTTATGAGTATTTAAACAATGAAAACAAAAAATTCCAAAGTGTAACATCAAAAGCTCAAAATAACTCAACATCAACTTACTAAAAGTACGGGGTGGCCCATTGGGTAATGTTTGAAAAACAATCCAATAGATGGTGCTAGCTGCGAACAAGTGAGACCAAACTTGGTGCACATGATCATTAGAGCATGCAATTGTATAGGTGTGTGTTTCGTTGGTGAGCGGCAAGTTTAAGTGTGTTGTTCAGTTGCAAATGCCATAAGTGAAAATGAATAAATACTCAACAGATATTTGAGTGTTTATTGTGCTTGAAATGGCCAAATGCCATGAAAATGTTAAGGCAGTGCAATGGGCATGGAAGGAGGAGCTTCACAACAAGAACTGGCGGGACAAAAGGACCATAAAAAGTTAAGCCAATTCCAGAGCAAAGTGTCACAGAAAAGTCCCAAGACTCTTCCTGAACTGAAAATTGCCATTATAACAGCAGTCCACACAACTGACAGCGAAGTCTGATCACGTGTGAAGGATGGACTCCAGAATCGCCTCACTGCTGTCCTTGTTAAAGACGGCAGTCACTTTGAACCGCTTTATCATTAAAATCTTTCCATCACTCTTATTTGTTTTAAAATTCAGATTTGTTTCAAACATTACCCGCTGCCCCCCCCCCTGTATAATGTGTATTACACAACAGAAAATTAAATATGCAGTAGGTTCATATGAAGTCTTTTAAGATAACATATTTAAAAAAATTTCAGATTTGAAATGCTGCATAATTAATATTTTCTTAGTCAAAATAAAGATGGTTTATGAGTTTTTGAAGGACTAATAAATTTAAAACAATTTTTTTAAAAAAAAACCTTTATTCAGTGTACTATAAAGTAGAAATTATATATATTTTAATTATTTTCTACTTTTTAATTTATAATTCATTGCTATAAGGAGTCTTGAAATCAAAATTTTCTCATATTCGCTAGTAGGTGGTACAACCAATATTGAATCAAAATTTAATTAAATTAATTGACAATTTCTGAAAGTACATCATATCTGAAATAAGTGTACAAAAATTAAAAAACAACACATTATGAAGCAAGCGACAAATAGATTACAAAATAACATTTTTTACAAGCATGAAACAAGTTATAAATAAAAGTGTGTAAATACAAGAAATTTGTTGGTAACATGAGTTGGATAGATGTGATTTCACAAACTAAATAAAACTGAAAAGCTTCTTTATTTGTACTATGATTTTTTTTTAATATTAAATGCTACTCTAATAAATATCTACTTCAAAATGGATGCAGTGATCTAGTAATTACAAGTAAAGTATTTATTACAATTTTTATTTCACAGAATTGCATAACAACTGATAAAAAAACTGCATAAATTGATACTGCATAAAAAATAATGGCAATGTAGTTACTGTAAATAATAATAAAATGCATATGAAAGAACCCAATACAATTTAATCTTTTGAGGCCTGAAGCAAAATTATAAATTAGTGCATTTTTCAAAAAAAAGCTATCAATTTTGATTTTTGCTTTAACTCCACCCTGACCCCCATATGTTTTTTTGCCCATTATTATAAAATTAGAAAACTACCCATCATGGTATGATGCGTGCAAATTGTCTCTTCAATCAAGAGATTTCCCAACAAATTTGATGTGTTTAAATACGTAGATATATATGAGAGAAAAATGTTTAACATTGATTGAAAACAATTAAAATAAACATGTTTATGACAGGAAATATTTTTTTTATTTGCATGTTATTGACATATTTCTTTATTTAAAAAACCTCTAGGTAAACAACATTCCATGTGAAGTATTTTTCGTTGTTTAACAATTTTCTTTGTATTTCAGATGTCTTTGTGTAAATTTTAACGTTGGCAAAAAATATTATCAAACTATACACGCGCATGATATACCACTGACTTAACTTACTACTTTCTATTAAAAAACAGAAATTAATTTGAAATATACGATTAAGGCAATTTAAAATTTCTCGGGAACCATCGATCATAGCGAGATAAATTTTATATTAATCGAAAAAAAATTTTATTTCACAACTTTAGAGCTATTAAATTTGAAATTAGAATGACAATTACTCTTTTAAATTTAAAATTACTGAAATTTAGGTTGAAATAATGCTGTTTAACGTCTTGCAGTGCTATGGCGCAAGTTTTATTGCTGGTGACATCAGAGCATTACCGAGAGATCTGGGCTATTATATTGGTAATGAGCATCTGTACTGACAAGTGTTTTGTATACATACTTAATATTTTGATGGATGTTATTTCTCATGTTATATAAATTAACAGCAATAATTTGCTTCAAATAACTAATGTTTTAAGTGATGCATAAATTGCAGTATGACAGAATTAATACACAAGTAACATATGTTTCTGCATATAGGCACATACAATTAAACAAGAGTCTGTAAAAATATCTCACCTTTTATTTTTACATCTCTGTTATTTTCATTATGACTATTAATTTGCTAAAATACCTTAAATTGCTATACACTATAGGTGTATGACCATGATAAATCAATAGAATAAATAGCAAATTTATTTATGTCATTTTGATGCTGGAATTCGTATAATGCAGCTTCAAAGATAGTTTTGAAATTAATGAAACCCCTTTTTAAATATTTACTGCTCTGTTATAGAACAGAATTCATAAAAATTTTCAAGACCTATCGGTAGCCGAAATCATATAACTAGAAAATAATTTATTGTAACAAATATTACCTCAGATATTTGCCTAGCAAATATTTGTAAGGCTTTCAACCACTCCATCATGCTTGCATGACTTTCTGTTTGAACTAAGTACTCGGTCCCATTAAGAAGCATTAGGCGCAAAACATGCTTTC
Source organism: Araneus ventricosus (assembly GCA_013235015.1). Taxonomy (NCBI): domain Eukaryota; kingdom Metazoa; phylum Arthropoda; class Arachnida; order Araneae; family Araneidae; genus Araneus; species Araneus ventricosus. The sequence continues at coordinate 149,401 of BGPR01002475.1, read as the reverse complement.
TTTTTACATAATCATATGCAGCATTAGCTATGCTATATTTCACATTTATCACATGTTCATCACCGGTTACAGTTCCCTATAAGAAAGCAATAGATTAAATACAGTGCTAGTAAGATATTAACCCTTTGTAAGGCCATTTTTTCCAGTAGTGGTATAATAAAATAACTTTGGTATTGAGATTAATTTTAAAAAATAAATTCATCTAGCTTATTGGATGGCATTATTCGCCGTTAATGAATTTTATTAATTAATAATTAATTACCAAGTCAAGACACTTCGTTATGGTTTGAGGTAAAAAATTGGAACATATAGGATTTCATCGAAAAATTTGGCGAAAACTTACGCCAACCCTAAAAAATGCATTTAAAAATTGATGAATTTGTTGGGAAGTACATTCCCATGGCCTTAGAAAGGGTTAACTGGAAGAAGATACATTCTGTGTAAACACAAAAAAAATTTATTTAGAAAGTTAATATTAATTTTACATGCAATCATTTTAACATTGAAGTGATACTCAAGAGATTATTAAGGGTTAAATGTACAGAATAAAGTAGCATTTTAAAACTAGGAAGCTAAATTTCTTTCAAAATTAAACATGCTATGTCAACATGAGAGTTAAATTCATAGAAAATTCTTTTTAAAGAGTAAGAGTATCTCTATAGCTTTGTTATATTTAATATACAGGGTGGTTATAAATTATATTAGACCTATTTCAAAAATAAATTTTTAAAAAAAACCTAATAATGTTACAACTGTGGTCTTTTAAAAAAATGAGAGAGCAAATAAAGTTTTTTTCCAGATAGGCGGCGTACCATTACAACACTCTAAATTTGCTACAGCAAGAGTTTACCATACGCATCAGCAAAAGTCAATGCATTTTTTCTGGTTTCCTTTTTCAGTTTTTTATGAATATCTTGAAAGCTATTCAGTTTTTGAATTACAATTGATTTAACAAATTAAAGAGCATAAAATTCCCTATTGCTTTTATTTTTCCTCTAGGTTTAATATTTCTGCAAAATGGGAGATGTCCAATTACATATGACCACCATAATAGTGCATTACCTATCTGAAAAAGAAAAAAAACCTTTTAAAAGGTGCTCTCATTTTTTAAAAAAATGTAATTGGTTAATTCCATGCTAAAGTACACCACCACAAAAAATTTTTAAGTTATTTTTTCATTTATTCTTTCTAAAAAAATATTTGCTTAATAACTTTAATATTTAAGAATGGAAACAAAGTTTATGTTTTAAAATTTGGCAACACCTAGAATCAAAAGTTGTATTTAACTGCACATGTGGGAAATGCGTTTTTGTCAACTTTTCTTCTGAATATTTTCCAATTAAAAGGTAATTTATATAATAAATATTTGTTTTTATTTAAACCCATGGATGTTTAAAATTTTAAAAATGTGCCTATTATTATTTCATTAAGAGCTTTCGGGACGAAGCGTCTTCGACAAAGACCAGCCTATGGGACGGAGCGGAGGATAAAGAAATTGTCCCACAGGATGGGGTTTTTGCGTCGCTAAGTCTAACTTCAGAAAAAAAATCACAAAAACAAAAGTTTAAGTCCTAACGTTGTAATTTTTGGTACCATTTTGAATTAGTACTTAAGCTGTGATATACATTAAAATTAGCATTAAATACTCATTTTCCTTTAATTTATATGAAAATATATATAAAAATTTTGCTTACCTTGAGAAATAATTTTCGAAAGCACTATTCTAATTCTTCTGAAATTTTAATAGGCAAAATACATAAATAAACTTTAAGATTAATAAAAAATTACCACAAAGACTATTTAGAAGAAGTAGCAAAATTTTTAAATGAAAACCGAGTGTCAAAAACCTCGAAGCAGGGAGGAGCACAAAGAAATCACTAGAAATATCACTTTCTAACTCTTTAGAAAATGAATCATCACTCTCATCTATGTCACTAATTGGTTCATTTATATTCTTCCTGTCATAAATAACACTTTCTTGCCATAATCTCGAGTCAAGGCTTTCCGAAATAAAAAGCAAAATATGTGATATATTTATACGAAGCATCACAATGTGTAACTGAGCTGACAGTAAAACCCTAAAGGAACCCCACATAGTAGCAAAAAGAAATAAATAAAAGTATTCAGAGAAATAAAGAAACGCGAAAAGACGTGCAAAAACGCGTGGAGAGTGAAACACCCCAGCTGTTTGTTTATATTACGTTTTAGCTCCTCCCCTGTAACAGCTGATCAGAAAATACCAAATTCACCCAGAATGTGAACGAACTGAAGGTCAGGCTCCGATAATTATGTTCAGTTCCAAATAAATCGACACAGAGTGCCATCTACTGGTCTTTAAAAATTGTTTCAGCTCAAAATGCATATATGCATTTGGGATCGATTGCTAGTGATGCATATATGTATCGACCATCCCGAAAGGGTTAAAATAACAAGTTCATTTTATATTTAGGCTTAGTGCATGTAGTGCGAGTCACATAAAAAGATGCTTTTTTTTTATAATGTTAATTTCATAATATCAACTAGATATTTTTTTCCCTTTTTAAATAGATGCTAGGGCTTATATTATAGTAAAGTCATTTGGTTTTTAATTGCAATTATTAAATTAAACAAATAATAATGATTTATGTAGTGCGAGTTGCATCAAAATACATTATTGCAAACTGCGGTATTATTTTGCATTAATAATATAATTTTTAAGCATATAAGTTTTAAAAAATGTATTCATACTACATATTTAATGCAGATATATACATGCTTAAGTTTTAAAATATTAATAAATAATTGTCAGCATTTATCTAAAAATAAAAATTTCCTCCCAGATCGTCCTGGAAAAATATTTTTTGACTCATAATTCCTTCAAAGTTATTTACACTAACTTAGTAGGTAAATATTTATCGTAAAAATGAAATACGATAAAAAATTATAATTTCTTTTATAAGTACTGATTGCAAAAACACCAGCTGAGAGAACGGCTGAGCAAAGAAGAAAATTAAAAGAGTCTAGAAAATTTGAAGAATTTCGTAAATCAGAAAAAAATAGACAAAAAAAGTAGCCAGAAATAAAAGAAAACAGGAAATTACAGCAAAAGAAAAAAAAAGAAGAAAGAAAAGAGAAGAAATGAGAAAATACCGTGAAAAATGCCATCTAAAAAACTATCTAATCCTGTTACAAGCCTATCTAAGCCTTACAAATCAGAGTTCTTATGGAAAAGTTATGGCAAAAGCTAAACGATCTCTTCCTAAAAGCCAAAAAAAGAAAATTAATAGTGGAAAATTTATGGCAAAGACATCAAGCTCCAGGTTCTAAAGATGTCAAAATAATCCGTAATTCAGATGGAAAAAGTAAAATACAGAAACGTTACCTTTATTTCACTTTAGGTGACACTTATCAACAGTTTAAAGAGTAATATCCTGGTGTTTCTATTGGGCGGAGTAAATTCTGCGACCTACGACCAGAAGAAATCTGTCTCGGACATGAGACTCTGTTAAATGTATGTCTCTGTGTACACCATGAGAATATCAAACTATTGTTAAATTCCTGCCATTTTCTTCCAAGTAACAATTCAGAATGTATTCAGCTAATTGTATGTTGTAGAAATTCGAAAAACAGAATGTTGCAAAAATGGGAAAACCGCAAAAATTTGATAAAGTTCAAAGACTTTATTTCAGAAAAGTGGCCACAAGATTATACAACTAATGAGGTTACATACAAACAGTCGATAAAAGATGAAGCAGATAAATTGACGAGGGAAACGCTAACTGGGTCTACAAGTGAAATTCTGGAAAAATTGCATAATAAACTCCCAGTGTTTCTAAAGCATGAATTCATTCGCAAAAGTCAAGCTTACTTCTTAAAAGATTTAAAATTAAATATTGCAGAAGATGCAGTTTTGATTCACATGGATTTCAGTGAATATTATTCATTTACTTACCAGGATGAAATTCAGTCAGCATATTGGACTACAAATTCCTGCACAATTTTCAATACTACGGTATACATAAATTGCCAAAGGGAGCTGATGTCTATTCCTGTTGTTTCAAATTATATGCAACAAGAGTATGCTGTTGCCACTTTCACTGATTTATTGAAAACATTAAGAAAAGCCATCCTAAATTTAATATGAAAAATGTTATCGACCAATCATAGTACTGGAAAACATTTTAAACAAAAATTTTCATCGAGCTTGGGAACTATAATGCATGAAAATTTTCAGTGGCATTTTGCTGCTACCAGTCACGGCAAAGGTGCTATAGATGGTCTTAGGGTATTATTAAACGTAGAGTAAGAGAAGCTACTCGTTCAAGAAATATAGATCCTCAGACAGCTGAAGAATTTGTTGATTGTACAAAAAGACTATGCCCAAAAATTACGGTGTTGTACGTCACACAGGAAACTGTTACAAAGAAAAAACAAAAATTACACGAAATATGGATGACAAATGATGAAGAAATAAAGAAAATTCCAGAAACAAGAAAGAATTTTTTTGAGAAAGTTTCTCTGTATATGATCAAGAATTCAGCAGTGTCAACTGATACTAAAAATTATAAGACATTTAATTTTATTTCAGATGCTTCAGAATCTGAAGATCTGCCAAGTGGAGAGGAAGTAGATACTTCTATAACCCAAACCTTAAATGTTGGAGACTGCATATTGGTACCTTTTGCTGGGAAAAAATTTATAAAACCTTTTGCCGGGCAAATTATTGCAGGTTCTTCAACATTAATAATCAAATTCTTCCGGTTTGATAAAAACATTTTGAAATTTTCTTGGCCAAAATCAGAAGACATAGCTGAAATTGATTTCAGTGATATCTCAAAATAAAGAAACTTTCTGAACCAGCATTTGATAAAAGAATGCACTATACTTTTTTAAAAATTAATTTTAATGCATTTAACATAGGATAATGATCCTATATATATTATATTATGCTAAAATAAGAGCAATTTGTTTTCTTTACATACTTTTTGTATATGCTATTTGCCAGTAAAAATATTTGTATGAAGTGTAGTGTGAGTCACATGCTAAATGTCTTATTATTAAATAATTATGCATTTAATTAATATAGTAGTAATCAAAATATAAACTGTCATTAATATAGTTAAAAATCATATAGAAATATATATTTTTTTAAATTAAATAGAGGTAGAAACAAGAGTTTTTGTGCTTAATACCAAGTATCGCTTCTTTTTCATCTAGTGAGAGTTGCAGCAGATTTTTACCCATGTACAGAGAAAATGCAATTAATATTATGAAATGTAATAGCTGGAATATGTAAATTAAGTATCCTCAATGATAAAACAAGTGGTAATTTCATTTTATTGCAATATCAGACCTCTTATGGTTATTTTAAGATTAATATTTTCCTCACTTGTAGTGTGATTCATACATGGAATTAGCCAGTTGTCACATTCTTAATATTTTAAAATTAATTTTTGAAATGGGTCCAATAATTTATGATCACCCTGTACATATATATTTTACATATAACATAAATATATATATTACAGAAAGCACAAGAATTTAAAAAAAAAACTCTGTGAACAAAACAAAAAAAAAAGAGGAACAACAACTGTAACTATAACCACCATCATTTCATATGATGTAAAAATTCAGAAAGGATTTGTTTAAATTTATAATTTTTTTTAGAAACTTAATATTTTTTTAGAATTTTTTAAATACATAAAACATTTGTTAATGAAATAGTGAACAGTAAAATAGACTGATTATATTTTAAGCACTATGGGAATAATTCAAAATACCAACAATACAGGAAATTTGTTTAAATGATAATTATTTAGATTTAACTAGGGAGCTCTGCTCACTAACATTCTCCAACCCCAGACGGACTGTACAGCAATCCTCCCAGATTTGGTATACAAACCGTGTTCACTTCATTCACTACAATGAGGACACTGTGTATTCTAGCAAAAAACATTTATGGTTGAAGTTAATAGATTTGTTGCCACGTTCGACCATAATCAAGCATACCATTAAAAGGCTAACCAAAAGAGGAAAAAGTGAACCATCATTTCCTATAGATGTTCCCAAATACGATAGCTAAATAATGTGTTTTTTGGGAGCCACACAAGAGAAATATTTATATAGATTGGTGAATTAAGGATTCTATGTTGTACTATCATAAAATGATTTCAAACTCAATGAAAATAAGTATCAGAGATATATTCTTAATTATGTGAAGTAATATTTAACTCAACAAACTGATACATTTATTCTACACTCCCAGAACAATTCCATAGAATGGAAATAATACCCTTCAATCCAAGAACAACAAATATGAAAATGATGAAATTAAGTTATATTTAAAATTGCTATGAAGCAACTTTCTGTATGCAAAAGAATCTCATACAAGAACACAGATTTTCAATTATAGTAATTATTTTATCATAATTTAATGATCTACAGCCCTCACCCTTCGGAGAAACAAAATTTTCTACACAAGATATCCAAATTATTGAACAATATCAACAATATCATTTTCCTACTAGAGTATAAAAATGCAACAATTAGCATAACATCAGTCACAGGAAAGTGAATTGTCCTGTCATGCAAGATGACATTTAAAACGAAAATTTGCTACTTTAAAAATTTAAATCTAATAAAGATACGAGTCTTTAGGAAAGCCAATTTTGTTTTTAACCATTGTAATACTTCAAAGCTAAAGTGTCAAACAAAAATGAAATATGTCTGCAGTTTATTACTATAAATGTTTAATATCCTCAGGAAATAGCATCCTTCTTTTTAATATACTCTCATATTTCCAAAATGAAAGATTCCAATATAATACTGAAGATGTGGAAAATATTGTATAATGCTTCAATACACTTTTAAATGTCAGTAATTTCAACAATGGGATTTAAAAAACCCTTGAAGAAATTATGAGAAGTCTGTTATGAAGGCTCGTTGAATCATAATCTATTATGGGCTCTGCACCCTGTGCTGACTAATGTTCACCAATCCCCAGAAGTATTATGTAGCAATCCTCCCAGGTTTCATATGCAAACCCTGCTCACTTCACTCACTACAATGAGGACACTATGAATCCTAAAAAAAAAACATTCATGGTTGAGCTTAATAGATTTGTTTCCAAGCTTGCCATGATCACACTAACCATTATAAAGAGCTTGTCAAAAGCGGGAAAAAATTTCATGATTAAAAATACTTTATTCTTTTTTTTATTGTGCATTTGTAATTCAGCTTATAAGTTTTTAAAATGTTTAATTTATGCTCGCTCTTTTCAAAAAAATAAAAGTTTAAAATAATTTATATTCTTGCGATTTCTAGAGAACAGATTATTTATTCATAATGTTAACAGCCTTTTTTTCCATTTCAGAATCTTTCTTCCCAACTTTAATAATATATTTATGTTTGGAAAAGTGAAATCACGTGATCCATCATCTGCTATAGATGTTGTCAAATCCTATAGCTAAATAAGACATTTTTTGAGAGCCACACAAGAGAAATATTTATATAGATTTGAATTTATGAGGAAGTTAAAATGTTTGTTTAAATAAAAAGAAATCCAAAAACATTTAAAATTCCGACAAAAAAAATCTATCCAAAATATATGAAATGAAAAAGTAAATTAAAATGTAATATTTAAATAATAAAAGCAAATAATACATTTTTAAATAAAACTGAATTCATACACACAAACGAGTAACTAACAGAAAACCATAAAAGGGTATAAAAAAGAAATATTTTTAAATACCTTTGAGGGTTCACGTCTTTCTTTCAATAAATAAAGAATATTGTCTCTTAATATTGCCCACACATGCCTCCAGGACCTGTCACTAGAACGCTGAAAAAAAATATGTAGTTAAAAAATTTTTAAAATGATTTACAAGGAGAGGGCACGACTTGGGAAATTCAATTCGTGATGAAACTTGGCATATTAGTAGCATACCATTAGGGTGTTCACCCATTAATCTAAAAAAGTGCAATGCCCAGTCAATTCGGAGGAAATGGCCCTCAAACTTTGGGCACAACTTATATACCAGTAACTCTTCACAAGTAATCAGTGCTCTGATAGCTTAGATGTCAGCGCATTCGATTACTATTCGCTAGGTCCGCAGTTCGGTCCTGGCTGCGCTTTTTTTCAATATTATTCCAAATTAAATTAAAAATCTAAAAAATATTTTAAATTAAAACTTTAATTATTTTTGTGCAGAAAATAACTTTCTTGACACATTTCATTTTCATAAATAATTTTTTCAGCCAGGATGGCCAAAGTAGTTTGGAAAATTTCTTCACCCATCAACATTGCTTCATGAGAAATTGAAGTTGAAGATTCTGATGAAATTAAATTATTTTGAGCCAGTAAACCTTGATAATAAATAAGAGCATCTTTTAATCTCAACTTTGACACTTCACTCTATAGTGATTCTTGTGTGGTTCCATCTTCAACCTCCGACACATTAGCAGTATTATAATTCATAGACATTTTCACTTTAGAATATTTTAACTCTCTGTATTATGCTAATTTAATCAAAAAGCAATGCGAAACACTTTAAAATCCAAGGTGAATAACCTCGTTTGTTCAGGGCTCCTAAAGGAATAGAAGTAAAAGCACTGTCGAAGAATTTCATACGATAATGAGTAAAGACATTTACCCAATCGTCCCTTTTCAATTATTGAAATTTCGGACCATCTGCCTACGCATTTAATAGATTAACAGCTGCTCTCTGCTATTTTTATTCCAGCATTAAAATATTGGACCATCTGCATATGTATTCAATATATTAACATCTGCTCTCTACTGTGTCCAAGATAAAATAAGAACGAAGAATTTGTGAATATAAAAACCCAATAATTTAAAACTTTCAATGAATTTAGGATGATAATTTTAAGTATAGTTAATATTTATCACCATTAAAGATGTATTTATAATTATTTTACCGTTTATATATTATTTTTATTATTATTTTATCTGTAATTCAAGTATCATATAAATAAAATTATTTTGTGCATTAAATAATTGAAGTTTTAATTTAAAATATTTTTCAAATTTTTAATTTAATTTGGAATAATTTTGAAAAAAATAAAAATAAAGAAACCTCAGCCAGGACCGAACTGCGGACGTTCCAAATGACAAGCGAGCGCGCTGACATCTGAGCTATCTGAGCACTGATTTCTCGAGAAGAGTTACTGGTATATAAGTTGTGCCCAAAGTTTGAGGGCCATTTCCTCCGAATTGGCTGGCCATTGCATTTTTTTAGATTGATGGGTGAACGCCCTAATGGTATGCTACTAATATGCCAAGTTTCATCCCGAATTGAATTTCCCAAGTCATGCCCTCTCCTTGTTAGATGAATAAAAAATGCTTCTAGATTAACAGAAACAAAATTGCTATATTATTTTGTAAAATCGCAATGGGACATGGCTTATTAGATAATATTAGCCAACTGATAGCAGATGAGTCAAAAATTAAAAAAAAAAAATGCTGAGTTTAGATATTTTACAGTACAACTCGGTTAACTGAACTAAGGCATTTCAGAAAATAATTTTTTTCGGTTAGGCCATGAATATATTATACTATTACTATTTTGTATTTTTTGTTACGTATATTATTACTATTTTGTATCTAATAGCAGATATGTAATTCTGATATGTCTAGAGTGTAAAATGAATTCTAAACTCCCTTTGTAGGCTAAACTTATGATCCTTATTAAAGTTAACAGTCTGTCGAGTTCAATAATTGCACTGGCGAATTTAGAAGCAACGTGCCCGACAGCCATGGATAAACAATGTTGTAATTAATATTGTTAAAACGTATTAATTGTAATTTTAGCATTCTAAAATTAGTCACTGACCTTCTTGGGGAGGCTTAAAAGAAAAAGTGGGGATATCGTTGCAAAAAATTCTCACCTTTGCGATCATTTCCGTGTATTATAGTACTTGTTTTTGGATTTACAATTTCAGAGGCATTTCGGATAACCCGAGTTTCAACTAACCAAAGTTTAGTTAACCGGGGTTTTACTATATTATTGAATTCAAGAAACAAGCTTAATAATTAGCTTTAGTTTTCAAAAGGGCGTATTTTTTGCATGCAAAATAAAACAGGAATCTCATCTCCTTGATAGGTTATTATTCGTCTACACTTTGTTTACCTTACAATATTCTCTGAAAATTTTCTATCACATTCTATATTTTTATTCACTTTTGCTCTTCCTTCACACTTTATAATTAGTTTCTGTAAAAGGCAGAAACTTTTTCAAAGATACTGTATTATCTCCACTACTAATAAAGGAGAATGTGTCTACAGGACAGACCGCTAGGCTTAAAGCAACAAAATTTGGCACAAACATACTTTGGAGGGTGGGAATGTGCACCTTCAAGCCGTTTTTTTTTTAAACTTTTAATCAGAATTTTAACAGGGTTCATACACATTTCCATAAAAGAAAATCAAGGACTTTTCAGGACTAAAAAAACCAAAAAATAAGGACCTCTAAATTGAATAAACTTAACGAATTGTCACACGCATTTTTAAATAAAATGTCTCATTTTTCAAATTCAACCTATTAGATGATAAAGTATAATATAAAACATAGATGATACATTACAAATTTAAAACAACAAAAATTCCTAAAAATATGAGTTAATAAATTGATGGAAAAAAAAAACCATGAAACTGGTAATCAAATTAAATATCTTTTAATTCCAAACTTTTTGCATTCAATTTTACATCCAAGGTATTTATTTTAATTTCTTTTTCAGTAAATGTTTTTCTTAGTTCATGTGATAGAATAAATAAATTTATGTCCTTTGACTTTTCAGCCTCATTAGCTAAATCATTTGCTTCCTCATTTGTTTGGTGTATGTCCTTTTGGAGGAACATTTTCTTTTGTTTTAAAAAATCTATTTCCTCCTCTAGAGCTTTTCGTTTCAGTCTTTTCTTTGGATCTTTCACTTTCTAAATACTGCATGTATTTTGCTCTAGCTCAGGTGGCAGCCGTCCTCATTTTTTTTAGTAATTTTTAAGTCATAAATAGCCCCAGACAGCTTAATAAATTCATGAATTACACGCTGGGAAATATATGAAGCAACTTTTAAATTTTTATATTTCTAGGGCCTTGTTCACCGAAAAACCTCCTTGTCCATGTGACAGTATTAATACCATTTTGATAATCTTCCAAACTTTTTCATAATGATTATTGCTAAAATAAGTTTGTAAAAAAAGTATCAAGGGAATCACTCTTTGGATTGAAAGAAGTAAATTCAAATGAAGTTGGCTTTACAATATTTAACAGAAAATCTGGATAGAATAACAAAATTTCGTTGCAATCTTTTTCCAAAATACGTTTATTTTTGTGAAAACACAATCAATACCTTTTTCATTTTTTCCCGAGCTATTTTGGGATACCAACCATTACTCGTGGATGAATGCGAATCGCATGTCTTATTAGTGCGTAATTCACAGGACATTTCTGCATGAAATGTTTTATCATTGTTATGATGTTTTAAGACTATCCTGTCTGAGTGTGACATCCTTGTCTGCTAATTCCTTATTTGTTATCTTTTCTTTTATTAGTTGCTCTGCAGCAAATCCTAAATATACTTAACTTTTATCATTATACAAGTTTGGGTCACTGAAGTTGAATTTGCATAAAGTCTCAGGTTTCTCAATGCTTTCATTCTCTGGTTTCAAAAGTTTGAAATGTTGAATGCAATCACTAACAAGTTTTAATACATCACTGGCAAAAAATGGAAGTAAAGGTTTATCACTTTGATACTGTTCTAAAAATGGTAACAGAACTTTTGACAATCATTCCTATGGAACTATGGACCAATAAAGGCCATCTGTAACTCCTCTCTTATTTCCCAACGTGTATGCGATGGATATGGATTCGTAGAACGCGCGCCGTGGCGCCCCCCCCCCCTTTCCGCAAGATCCACGTCGACTGAGATTAGTGCCGCCAAGGAGGAGGAATTGGAAAAACGATAATGGTGAAATTTTAAATTTTTTAATAATGACAGAGTAAAAAGTAAGGACTTTCAAGGACTTTTTAAAATGGGGCATAAAAATAAGGATTTGTAAGGACTTTTAAGGACTAAATGTAAAAGTAAGGACTTGTAAGGACGCGTACAAACCCTGTTTAATTAATTAAAAATTAAGCTAAATTTTAGCAGTTTTTCCTTAATAACTTCCAAAAATATTACAGCACAAAAATTTTTTTTACACCATCTGAAAATCTAAAAAATTACCTTTTCAATGATATCCATTAAGTTGGCGTACAATTTTTTCTCTAATTTTAATAAATTTTTAAAAATATTTTTGGCATAATTTACAATACTTTTCAATGGTGCAATGCAGTTCAAAACATTTTCATTGTTTAAAGAAATGTTTAATTGCATGTTTCTCTTGCATTGTTGAAAGCTAAGAAAATATCTAACTGGATTTTAATTTCTTCTTTTATTTGATCAATTTTTCTGTGAAATCTCTAAAGGAAGTACTCAGGATAGTAAATATAAAATGAAATAATCCAGTGAATTGAAAGATGAACGTTGCCATGTTTTAATCGGAGTGTTGTAAGCCAATTAGCATGCTGCTGGACATAAAATGTGCCACACCAATTTAATGTTGAAATCAAATGCACGTTTTATGTTAATGTGGACTAGGAACATAACAAGTGTAAGGCTACTGAAAGGACATGGGTTAAATGTATATCACAATATGAAATTTAATATTACCTTGTTAAGGGAACAAGGAATGACAATGACTTAACAAATGAATATAAAATTATGCATAAGATATTCAGTTGAAATTATATTCCTGGCGGTCAAGCTGGTCGCAGAAGGTGGCTAGTATATAAATATAATGTATAACATATATTACATGTGCAGTAGAATCACAATGTCTGACATTATGTTATCCATTGTTCCATTTCAACCGACACCTATTCTAAATGATGCATAAAGCAGCTATTTACAAACTTATAATTTATTTCAACATTGCCGTTTATAATGTTTTAAATTTCACTAAGCAATTTTAAAAACAATGTAATCAACTTAAGTAATATTTATTACAACAAAAATTTAAAAATCTTACTTTTCCTTCTAAGGATACTACTTTACAAATAACCCATCCATAGATGGACTTCGTTTCTTCAGTTGTTTCTTGATTAGGACAACCATTAGTATCTGTCACATCAACAGGAACCAAAGCCTGCTTAACTTTTGGAGTCTAAAATATTTCAAATAATTATCATTATAAAATTATTTATAATTTGATTTTTACAGAAGGTAACACAGCTTAAAGTTTCAAATATTTTAAAAGTTGTAGAGAACAACTCTAACAATAAACAGGGGGGAAAAAATCAACAGTAAAAACTTGAATATCAGATAGAAAATAAATATTTTTTAGAAAAAATGTAAGCATGCTTTTATTAGTGTACCAAAAATTTAGAAATTAGTGTACTAAAATGAAAAATATTGGATGTATCCAGACCAAAATCACTTCTGATATTCATTGAGGCTTAATTTAGGCAAACACTTCCAACTGGAAAAATGTTTTAAATGAAGTAAATTTTATTAAATATGACTAAAATGACCAAGGCACTGAATTAAAATTTAGATTTACTAATTTTTCAGCAGTACATTTATTAATTCAAGCAACATAAAAAATAATTTTTTACTTCATTTAAAACATTTTTCCAACTTAAACCATATGCCTACCTTCAATGATTTAGATATTAACTATTGGACAGCCAGAATTAGAGTGGACACCCAGCATATTGTTTTCTATGAAAGTAACGAAGAATGACTTCATGATAGTTTTTATATAGTAATTCATTATAACTATATTATGTACAGAAATATAGTTAGAAATTTAAAAAACTGTCAAGACATAATTTTATCATGTCCTCCAACTGAAGTCACTCTTTCAAATAACTATTCCTGTAAGCTTAAGTTCTCTCTTTTAACTCTCATCCATGATAATGTAAGAATTGATTACTTCCCTGTGCATGCTGAATTTGAAACAGGATTTTAGTTTCAATAATAAAAAGTGCCTAAATAAAAGAATCATTTAAAATGGAAAATCTGAACTGTACATTACTCTCTACGTACTTTTTTGTTATTACATGCACTAATATAAATTCATATAAATGATAATAACTAAATGGTTGCTGAAATTTTACAAAATTCTACTTTAGTTGCCTTTTTTGAATATTAGCTTTTACTGTCAATAAAAAAAAAACTTAAAAGTACATACTTTGAATTGAAAGAAAAAAACATTGAAATTGAATTATTAATTAAAACATATGTATTATGAATTCAATATGATAAACGTTACCTTTTCTCCAAAGAAGGATTTCAACTTCTGAATACGAAATTCTTTATTTGGACTAAAATATAAAAGTTCAATATCAACATATGAAGTACCATTTTAAACATAGTAAAATGTTAAAATAAGTGAAAAAATGTACCTAGAAGGGTCAGAAGTTTCATCTTCTTCACTTAAATCAGACTCGATATTCATTCTATCGTTAGCAGTAGCTCGAAGATATGATATCCTCCGGACAATGTGACACTCATCTTGATCGGAAGATACTGAAAAAAAAATTATATTGCAAGGTTATAATAAAAAAATCTTGCACAACATTAGGGAAATAAAGGATGTTAGGAATGGTTACTATTTGCACATGAAAATATTTAAAGTAAGTTTTGCATTAAAAAAAAGTTTCTATATAAAATGATTACAATACACTAATTCAACAAACTACATTTAAATTTGCAGCTATTAACAGAAATATTAAAATAACTTTTATTCCTTATCATGGAGTTATCAATAAAAATTATTTCAAATTAGTCCCTATTATCAAAATTAGCTCTAAGTTGCTTCTATTTAAGCTACCATCTTTTTTGTCTGTTTGACTGTTTTTCCTTTTTCAACTGAAAAATTTGATAACAATCATTCAAAAATGAAAAATAACTGATTTCCAGAATTAATATTTCAAGGATAAATACAAGCAAATGGGATACAGGACTTCTTTTCTAAACTATTATTTTACACTTAACAATGTATGCACAGCTTGCTAATTTGAATAGCTCTTAATTTCAACATTTTTAAATGAGCATCAAAACAAAACATTGAATTAAAAATCATACTCTACACTGGGCTCTTATTTTCTAATATTTGCCAAAAAAAAAAAAAAAAAGGAATTAACTTCATAAAATAAGAAATTTTTATATTTTAATACTTCTGCATATAGGAGATAAACATCTAATCCTCAAATGACCTTATTTAATGATGCAAATATAATAATGGAAATGCTCCAAAATATGGTAAAAAGATGATTATATGTAAATGGAACTGAAGTGGAAGAACCTCATTAACACTATAAAAGAGTAAAAACGCACCAATCAATAGAATAAAGCATTTAACTCAGCTGACATTGATATAAAGTTGGATAAATTTCCATTTAGAGCATAAAAATTTATAGCTCATATAAGATTTTAAAAAAAAAATGCATCTCTGGATATTAAGAGGGTGAAAGTTAATTGTAGATAAAATGATAACAATAAGAGAACTTGATTACATTAATGTAGAGTATTTTTTTCTTATTTAATGCAAAACAGAATTTTACTATTTAAAATTTCATATTCTTTTGAAAAACAAAATGCTAAAATACATAAAATTATAATTCAATCATGGACTTGAATTTTTAAAGAATTTCGTATATTTTCTTAATCCAAAAGCTAATTTAACCAGCTCACAATGTTTTATAATACCTGGAACAGTTTTTCGACGATGTACAACTCCAGTTACAGCTGGACTTATATCGTTATGTGCTAAAATGAAAAGAAAAATCCCATACAATTCTTTGAACTGAGTATGTTACAAATCACACACATATATAAGCAAAATACCTTAAGTTTCAAAAAACTCTCCAAGTTTTTTTTGAAGTTGTTGGATCAAAAAGATTAAACAAGAAAGAAAAAAATTACAAAATGAACTACAAAAAAATTTATTTAAATAAAATTTTCAATTAATTACCATGTAAAATGTGAGCAATAAAACAATGTAAAGCTGAGATTTCACAGCTATATGTATATATGTGTTGGAACTAAAATACGTAAAGATCTCAAATGATCAAAACAAAAACATCAACAAAAAAAAGAGATCACAGCATTCACTAGAATATTGATTCTACTATATTTCAACACTTCAAAAATTCGCAGTCTGTAGAGAAATTAAATTCGCAAGTCTTGATATAATATCTATACAACTGTTCCTAAAGATTGAATTTGTTTACTTGTTGCATTAGGAACTAAATTTCACAATAGAAGAGGAATGAATCTACTCAATTCACGTACCTTCACATGACGACTGATGGGAGAATGACTAAATAAGGCAGTTGCAATGCAGGTAAGGTACTTAATAATTCAAACTTGAATTATAAAAATAAGCTTTTAAATTAAATACATATTCTCCTTAAAAGCAATTTTATAAGCACCTTCCAATATTAAATAAGATTTAAGAAATACTATTACATTTTTTTTTCCTATTTGCCATCTATTGCTATAAAATATTAAAGTATTTTCATGTGATTTTGGACTAGTTATCTTTGTGAGAAAAACGCCTCTAAAAATTTTTAAAAAGATAAAAAATTTAAATTAAATTAAAAATATATTAAAATTAAAAGATAAAAAATTTACACCATTCAGTGTCAGTAAAAAAATTTACACTGTTTAATATTCATTGATTATCATAATGCAGTATATGAACACTATAACATTCAATATTTATTACAATAAAAGTCATCATCCTCCTTTTAATACTATGACTACTTTATATGAAATCTACTTTATATACAACCTCTCAATTATTTGTGTATGGGTTATTCAGTGCATGAGTAATTTTTGCAGGTATTTTATTATTATTTTCATTTAACTTCAGTAGATTGGGATAACAAGAAATCTACAATGTTTCTGACCTGCAATGCAGAAGAAGCTGTATGCATGTCATAGACAACAACAATTGAAACACAGCTGTCAATACAATACTTGGTTCAAATTCTAAATGTAAACCGATGAAAAAATCAACATACAAAAATTTGGGGCATTGTACTCTTATGATGGTTCCACCAGAAATGTTCAAAAAGAATTCCAGTATCCAGTGTCATACTTGTTGAAAAAGTAAACTTCTTCCAATAAGAATTAGGACTAGAACCTTCCCTCAATACATCATCTGATTTGGGTTATTAGGTTTAAACAAATATGTAATGCAAGAAATTGAAGTCCAGGGTGAACATTTAAATACTGAAATTTAACAGGCATTTTAGGAATGCATAACCAGCAAAATTCGTGCTTAGACTAGATTTTAAAATATGCATAAAATCGGCTTATATTGCAAAAGTTTGCTTTCCTGTTCTCTTACGCATGAAACTGAAGAATATCCACTTGGCCATAATCTTCTGAAGAGAGAAACAATGCTAAATATTATTGTAACAAATTAAGAAATATTTCATTTTTTGTTCCATTTTGTCTGATAGCTAGAACAACTAATCAGGAGTTTCCTGTAAGTATTTTATTGCAAAAATACACTATTAAATTAAATTCTACATTCATTTTGGTTGTTCAGTGGTTTTTAATAGACTGCGAGTAGATAATTTTATGCAATTATTTATTGAAAATATAATTCAGCAAACTTTAAAAATGGAAGTTTTTTTTTAATTTTAACTATGTTTCCAGGTTCCAGCTCAGATTGACTGGATTATCATTGCTTAAACTAGGGAAGTTCTTCCAAACTTTAATTGCCTCTGTAGTAAACTCATAATTAGGGCTGGCTAAGATAAATCGATATTTATTATTATTTTTTGGGGTATTAAATTGTAAATCGCCTCTCTTAACATAATGCTTAATCAGAAACCATCAAAATAAAAGGAATTTTCCTTTTATCTTGTCGAATTTTCATTTCATATAATAAAAATATTCTTTCCAATAAAATAATAGTATTATAGTAGATTTTCTATCTATATCTGTTTACAATTTATAAATTTCAATTTTATAATTCAAATTTATGATGTATCATTTCTTTTCAGAAACATTTTTTGAATTCTGGTATCTTAAATAAATAAGTTTCTATAACATTTTTTTTTTCTTTTTTTTTAATTTTAGAAAATATTCCAGTTTGTCACATGATGTTTTTCATGCAATATATTTCAAATTGTCATAATTTTTTGCTAAAGGATTAGTAAAACCTTCAGTTAGTACTTTTGCTTTAATATAAGTATTATCAAATCCTGATAGTTTATGCTAGTTAATTAAAGTTGAGATATATTTATATAAAGTTTACTATGATTGAAATCAGTCATATAAAATAATCTTCGATATTGAGTTTATATAAGATTAATTTGACAAAATAAAAAAAAAACTAACTAACTTTACAGAAAAAAAAATTGTGGCAGAATTTTAAAAACTAAATAATTTAAGTTGGAAAACAGAGCTGAGATAAAACAGTAGATGAAAAATAATTAGTTTCAATGTATGTGAGGAGAATTTGAGAGAAAACTAAGTACAAAAATAAGAAACAAAATAAAACACAGAAAGAAACAAAATATTAAAACTACAGTAAAAAAAAGCAAGTAAATTTCTGTTCGGAATATAGTTCAAAGTTTGGCAATCTATCGCCCCGAGTCAAGATTTGGCATGGAGATTGCAAAAAAAATCAAAGCATATTGTGGCAACTAGTTGCTCTGGCTCAAGTCAAGATTTGGCATTAAATCGCGATAATATCACGATTGAATCGGCAGAATTGTGGGTGGCCATGATATCACCAGAATTGTGGTAGCCATGATAACATGAAGGCTTTCAAAGCACATGATGTCAATACTTTCGCTTAGTTTCGTCCTGGTCGAAAACTTCATATCATCGCTGGGTTCTCAATTGTAACTGGATTGGATCGGTGGTATAACGAGAAACCGACTCTGTTATCCAGATTAAAGCGAACTCTTCAAGAACAAAGGACAGGAATTCTGAGAACGTTTCGAAAGGGATATATATTTACGCGTTTTGTTTTTTCTTATCCTTGTTTAAGCATTTTCACTCTTTCATTTACTTTTAATCAGAGTCATGCAATTCCTTCCTCATTTCTATGCAGTTCTTCGAATAAATACTATTTTGTTTTTGGCATTATATTTCTATTGCCTTAGAAAGGGAAGAATTATGCGAGTTTCTTTATATAATGGGACTTTCTTCATTAATGCACCTTTCTTGTATTGTTTTTTTTACACATTTCTGAAAAACTGTATTACAGTTATATTTTGGTTTCTAAACATATAGTTAAAAAATAATTTCTTCATTTGTGGTAGGTAATGAACTGAACTACAAAAACTCTAAATTTCTAGTAGTTTATTTAAATTATAACCATATCCGGTAATGCTTTTAAAATATAAAAAAGCTTATTTTAATTACCATAAAATCATTGAATAATTATTTTATTCGAAGGCAACAAATGCAAAATTTGCTAGAATCTGTCATAAAATATTTTTATACATTTATACACAAATTTATTTACTTTTTAACGTCTCTTTTGTGCACTATATTTTTAATATTTTATTTTTAGATTGGTATGCTTTCTGTAAACTGCATGATATAAAAATCACACACACAGAATACAGCACTCTGTAGGGCTGACCATGAGAGCCTAGAGCTACCAAATTTGCCATGCAGTTAGTTCTTTGGTAGTAGTTGTTACTAAAAAAGGGGTTTTCAGAATCAAGATAACATTCTTAATTTAAAATTAATCAAAATGTTAAAGGTTTTCCTCAATAAATTTGGTTACTCAATATTATCGCACAAAATCAATTTTTATACGACTTTAAAATTCATAAATTTAGATTTTCAGTTATACGAATTCGATTTCCGTGCAAGTCTGTCTATAATTTTAATAAATTTTTCAAAATGTTTTGAATCCAATTGGTAAAAATGGTTTTTATTTTGGTAATAAAATTTAAACTATCATTATATCACTAAATCCTTCAGACATGCACTTTTAGTACTGTTAACTTTATGATAAAAACAAATTTGCTTTCATTGGACATTAACTTAAAAGCATAATTTTCTCTTTCATTTCTATTAACATGATAGGGATTTTAGGCTGGCATTCTTTCTGTAAATTTGCGAGATATAAAAATTGTTATGCAGTGCAAACGGCTGATACAATCAAGCAGACAAATCAAGCTCGCACATTATCCTGCTACAATGTTTTGAACTGGAGATTCGAATCGCTTCTGTTTTTAATGAATGAGCGAGAGATTTTAAAATTACCTAAAGAGAAAAATGTATGATCTTAACCCTTTATGTTCCAATGGTACTTTTATGGCCGCTTTAACACACTTATGTCTTTGTAATACGGCCATTTTTTTTTTAAACAAAAGGCAAGGGCACAAAGAATGTAGTTCTGAAAGTAAACGGCAATTGAAGGCAGGAAATAAATATTTTAAATTATTAATCAAATAGTGAAATTATTTCAATTAATTTAAGTGTTTGTTTATTTTGGGGGGTTATGCTATACCAAAACTTATTTAATGATTCAAGAAAAATAATATTAAAAAGTTATTGGTAAATTAATTCGGGATACAGATTTTTAAAGAATCATACGAAATGCCACAGAAAGGAAGTAATAAACAAACTAAACAGTTTGCAATCAATCACTCTAACTGATTATTTGTAAATAGTTCCAGATGATTGTTTGGTATTGTGTAGTAAAGAAAGAATAGTGCACACTGGAGACCATTTCACCCTCCCTATTAGCAAAAGAGATGGTTGTCATCACTCTCCTCTTTTTCTTAGAATTGAGAGAGGGTGAGAAGGCAGAACTTATCAAATGAGACTGAAGTGTGGTGATTCAATCGCAGCTAAGTGTGCGGCGATTCGGTCGCAGCTGAAGTGTGGCGATTCAATCGTCGCGATATTGATATATGGATTTTTTTTTTTAAATCTCGATCGAAATATCGATTCTTTTAGATAAATTGAAAAGCGGCACAGTCCTACTCACGATTTTAAAAAGTGGAGGGAGGGATTAAATTTAAGTAAAAATTATTACATGCAATATGATCAATTAACATAAAATACATAATTCACATTCATTTCTTACCTGTAATTGTGGCTTCAGATGAATCGGTAACAATCAAAGAATCATCTGTAGGTGTTTTATTACTGTTTTGATGATCAAGCGTAGAATCATAATCAAAGGACTGTATTCTATTGTCATTGTATTTCATATGATTTTCAGAAATTTCCTCATTCTTCTTAGAAACTTCAACTGACTTCTGAGCATAAGATGAATTTACAGATGATCCAGTTTTAGTTTCAAACTCTGCAGTTCTGGATGACACAAGACGGACATGATTTGGCTTCGACATACGTGACAATTCACTTCTATACAAGTTCATTCTTTCCATTGATTCAGCTAAGAGGTTTCCAGATTCAAATTGATGGCGCCGTTGAGCAACAATATTAATAGATGGTATGTTGGGATTCTCACTGAAATCATAATCTGAGGCTACAGAGTTTCTTTCACCTGTCTTCCGATACATTGCACTGGAATTATTAGAGCTTTTGTCAGGATTATAATGCAAATTCATATCTTCTGTGTTAGCCATCTGATTATTAGAGTAATAAGGTGGTTTCTGCTCATTTAAAAGAGATAAATGAGCAGAATCCCGAACTCTATCACAGGAATGATTATCTTCTCCATATTGAGGCCTGTCACATGGATAAGACAATGAAATAGGATGGGACGATATGGTTTCACCGGTTCCATGCAATGCTTCAGAAATACTTTTTGACTCGGCCATATTATCACAGTGTACAATATCATCAAAATCAGACATATAAATGGGATAGTTCAAGTTTTCCTCTGAAGCAAATGCAAAATTTGACGGAGGCTGATCACGGCACAAACTGTAATACAAATTTGCAACAGTACTTTTTAGTTTCGGAGGTTGCAGTTCTAATATGTCCTCGTTTTCATAATCTTTGGCATGATGAAAAAGACCTTCATCTTCACTAAAACAACTACCTTCATAAATGCACTTTGCAGGCGAAGGTAAATCATAACCTTTATCTTCTGACCCACAAGATAAATGTGATGGACTGGATAAATTAAGATCTTTATTTACATCATCAGATTCCAAGAACACATGCTTAATCCCTCTTTTACTCTCCACATCTTTGTCAATGGTGCCTTTGGATTTCTTATGAATTCTCCCAGGGTAAGTACCATAAGAAGATTGTCTGTATTGCTGGTTTGATTGCTCTGATTCTGGACAGTATGAGGGCACAAGATACTTATGCTGCTTATGCTCTCGATGGACCGGCTGATATGCAGAGGAAGCAAAATACTGAAATAAAGGAATATATATATATGCCAAAAGGTATAAATAAAATGTTTGCATATATATATAGGATATTAAAACTTTTGACATTATTCCAATTTTAGATTTTGTTCAAAAATTAATGAGTAAATCTATCTTATCTAAAAAGAGAAATAAAATAATGTTGACAGTAGAATTTGTCACAACAAAACCTAAAAATGAACTCAATAGCAATATTGAGAGTTTTTTTAACATGTGACCTTCTTTCAGATACAGTTTTTAAAATTATTAAACAAAAACAAACATTGTCTTATTTTACTCATAATATAGTATTTCTTCTTACATATTATGCATTCATGTCCAAGTAAAATAAAGATAGAAAAAGTGAGACGGAGGGAGAAAGAAAGGGAAAACAGATACCCCATTGAAAATAAATAACTTGACAATTTAATGCAATCTGACACAATTTTGTTCAATTATTGTATATGCATAGTAAAAAAGAGAAAATCTTAGTATAATATCAATCCTAATAATTTTCAACTTTGGCTCAACATATACCGATAAGCAGACTTGGATTAAACAAATCAACCTCGGTTTTACATTTTGATGAATTTGGGGTCATTATAAATGAAGAAAAATACAAAATTTATTTATACACTTCTGAAGAGAGCAAAGGTTTTTTTTAAAGCCTAAATAAGCATAATGGTATACTCTTTAAAAAATGTGAAAGCATAAGCACTTGGTACACTTTCTGCAGCAAAATAGCACTATTTAATGCTTCGAAAAATTTCAAAATTTCAATGAATAATAAAATCCTGAATAAAAAAGAGTATATAGAAAACTTGATATACAGCAGGAGTTTTGAGAGAATGATTCATGTAATGCTAGGAAATGAGATTTACAAACCATCAGAGCTTTAATTTTTTAAACTACTGTAAAACACAAAAGTAAAACACAGCAAAAACAGGAAAAAAAGGAGCTCTGGCTCTTAGTTTCTCTGAAATATGAAAATAAATCCTGCTTCCAAGCATTCACCAACATTAAGAGTTTCATTAGTATTATACAAGTCACTTCTATTATGAACTTTTACCAAGTTACCTGAAAGAACTCAGAAAAATAAGTACATCCGCATTTAAAAAAATGTGGAAAAATATACTAATGCACTACAGTTCACACTAAGGCCAGTGTTCAGAATTCGTATTTAACCTAAAGTAAAACAATTAAAATTATTATTTTAAAAAAATATTTTTGAAAAAAACTGAATGTGTTTTTTAAATGTTCAAATAAAAATGTACTAGTTAATCTAAAATAATGTAAAACCTGCTACGTTGAACAGATAGAGAATCATTTTTTTTAAAAAAATGCTAATCTGAATGTATCAAGCCCAATTATCCTTCGCAATATCCATTTCTTGAGTTAAAGATCTCCGACATCAAAGAAATTTGACAAATACACACAAAAAATGAGAACATAAAATAAAATTTTAAAAATAAAAAAGTTGAACATTTTTGTATCTTGCATTTAAAAATACATTACCAGCTATAAAAATAGAAAATACTAAAATGGATATTTAATTACAGAAATAGGTCACTAATTAAATAAAAAAGAAAGATTAACTGCCTTTTAATTTAAACATATCTCATTTTTGATTACATACATATACCTATTAGTAATATTATTATATAAATACTTACCAATTGCAAAATATCATCTTCTTTTGGGACAACTAAGAGTCTCAAAGTTTGGCCACTAAAATGAAAAATTAAGTTTTTAAAATTGCAATTACTAACATAAGATTACAAAATACCATTAAATATTGTAAAATAATACTAAGCAAATAAAAAAAATTAAAATATAGGACAAAGTTTTAGATCAAATGAGACAGAAATTTAACTAACTTTCAGACAGACCGAAAGCAGACAGACTGTCTGTAACAAAAATTAACCAACCAAACATTAAACCCCAATTAAATTTATTTAGAAGTAAAATAAACTATTTATAAAATTCATTCTTCTATTTCTTAAAAAGTTCAAATCCATAGTATGAAGAACTGTAGTTATAAAAACCATAAAAAAAATAACATATAAATTTTAAAACCCATAAATTCTGATTTTTATCTTAAGACAATCAAAACACTACAATACAAAATATGATCATGTTAAAAATGAAGTAAGCACTCATAAAACAATAATTTGTAATAATTTGCATCAAGATGATATGTCTGAATTACAAAGATTAGAATTAAAATATCTCTCATAAAATCATATTAAAGAAAAGCACAAGCTTTTCAGTTTAAAATGTTATTGGTGTAAGAGTGGAGTCAAATAGGCCAGAATAAAGTAATTAAATCATATAAGCTTCATATTAAATATAATGTTAACATACAAAAGAAATTCTTAAATTGACTTTTCCACTTTTCTTAGTATATGCTGATTTTCAAATAAATTAACTGATATCAGATCTATTCTCTTGAAATAAAATAAATATTAAACATTTAAGCATACGTTACTTTCTTTTTCTATTTGTAACAATGTAAACTAATTCAATCAAGTTGTCTATTTAATGATTAACTTTTTTCTTTTAAGAATGCATTAAAATTTTGAACAATTTCTAATGATTAAATATTCTTAAAATTTACAGCATCAATTCAAAAAAAGTTAATAGCGTGCAATCAATTTTTTATGGAGTTTTGTTAAAAATTTTATCCAAGTTATTAAGTAGGGTCAGGTGGGGTAAAATGGGTCACTTTTTACCCCATCTTGGGGTAAAATGGGTCATATTGCAAAATGATGCTTAAAAGAATATATTTATTAGGAAATACATTAAAATAAAAAGGTGGTCTGCTAAATATTCTGCTAAACAATACAATATTCAAATTTTAAAGTAGTATTGTTCATGATTATTGCAAAATGGCTCTTCTAAAACTTTTACAGCATCAGTCTTTTCTACTCTATCAATGTCCTCTTTTTCAGGAAAAACATAAAAATCCCCTATTCTTGATTTGTTTACAAACTTCACATATATATAAGCACCATCAATATGTGTGATTTGACCAACAAATCTTTTCATAGACTTCTTCCTTTATATTCAATAACTACCCATTTTACAGGATAAAGTTCACTTATATTCTTGACCATCTTGCAATCAGATCAATTTGTTGTGGAGTGAGATTTTTTCCTGTTCATGTTTTAACTGTGGCAGTTCGAAGTTCATATTTTTCTTTTTCAGTGATTCCATTTATTCATGAAGAGGTTCAATTACATCGGGTTCTGTCATTACTTCTCCAGCTCTGTGTTGGACTCTTTTTCTTTTCTTTTCTTTTTAGAATTAATAATAGCAGGTTTAGTGGTACTTGATTGTACAGGTGATAGAGTTGTTAAATTAACATTATTTAAATTTAAGACTTTATATGTAACAGTTTGAAATTAAATTTAACAAAATTTACTGCAGTAGACCTATGCAAAAAAAAAAAATCAGCTAAGCCTAACTATGACCCATTTTACCCAATCTAAAACAGATTGAAATAAAAAAGAAAATATTTAAAATTTTTCGTACTTGATTGGCTTGAGATGTTTCCCAAAGCTTCTTTTATGAGAAAATACTTCAAATTTGCACTGTTATTTATTAAAATATAGGGAATTTCAAAAGTTAATAAACCATGTATTTTGCACACCACCATCCACAAATTGTAAACAATTCTTCTTCTGTTGGCATATTCATGAAACTAACTTTTTTGAAAATGAAAAATATTGCCAACATATTGATAAATAATATTACAAATATTAGTTTAAAAAATCAATTTCAATTTTATTTACATTGAGTTATTTATAAAATGACCCATTTTACCCCACCTGACCCTATCTTTTTATTTCTTCTAATCAAATTGATATTAACATTTGCTTGTCAACTGCACTTTCAATTCATAATTAAGAAAAAAAAATCTAGAATAATGATATTAAACTCGTGCTTTCTCCTGTCCTTACACACAAAATTATTTTGCATTGCTGTTTTACCCTTATAACAATCAATACTGCTCTCATCAAGTAAAGTAATAATACTAAACACTTTAATAGAAATTATATCTACCTTTCCCCAAATGGGAATTAAAAAACATTATTTCGCCAAGATAAAAAAAAAAAATTAAACTTATATTCTTATTTTCCTATATGAGCTGACAAATTTTAGATTCATTACAGTTATATGAAAAAGTCACAAAAACAAAAACTTATTGAATAACAGAGTGCAATAAGCGAGAAGAAAGAAGGGCCGAAAAAATTAAAGAAATATTCTGTAAAAAATTGTCATATTCTATTAATTGTTGCTAAAAGCACGGCATTGCGAAAACGGCAAAAAGAAAAAGGCATTTACTAACCTTTTGAGGATTAAATGAATGATGTCTGAATATGTTTTACCAGATAATGGATGATTATTAATGGCAATAATTCGGTCTCCTTTGTTCAATCCGGCATTGTGTGCTGGGCTGCCTTCTTTCACTTCCCGTATAAATATGGTATCCATAGGCTTGTTTTTATAGTCTGATTTCCACTGTGAGGCTAAAAAGAAATGATAAATAATAAGATAAAAAGATAATAAAATTTTCAATTTACTTTTCTTTTGCATTCTTTTGAGGAAAAACTCCTTGCGCAACAACAAGTAGAACACAAGGCTTACAAAAATAAGTACAATACTCAATAAAGGGATGAAGGAAGTTTCAAAGGAAATACAAATGCAAATTCTATAAAGAATACAAAAATACAAAACAAACGTACAATAATTGGTCACAATCATATGAACAACATGAATGGTATTAAAGCAATAAAGTAAATTATCAAAGGGAAATGGTACAGAAACATATTCAAAATCAGGGGGAGAGGACGATACAAATGTAAGATAACTGGCTACATCTACACAAAAACATGGATAATAACGAGAAATGGAGTAAAAGATGTACAAGGTGAGGAAAAATGATAAAATAAAAAAATTGCTAAAAAGTGAAACAAAATTTTCTATACAAAATTTACGTTTCTTTATAATAAAATGTGAAAACAGAAAAATTACAAGAACTTTTAATTTATGTAATACAAAATGTAAACTAAACATATGATTTAACATAATATTTAACTAACTATGCTCTTACTTGCAGAGGTATCCTCATTAGTTCCTTGTTTCTTCTGAAAGACAATTTAAAATAAATTTTCACATTTGAAAGCATGCAATTTTTTTGCAAGAAAAAACAGTTCACTTTTGTTGTTCTTTACTAAGTAAAATAACTTACTTTTCCATGATTTAAACTTGTTGGTGGATAAACAATGAAATGACGCAAAGTAAATCCAAATCCACTTTTGTCCTTAACTAATGTAACAGAACGAGGATGGGATTTATCATTAGAATCTGAAGTGTATCTTATGCAGCTAGTAAGAGCATTTGAAGAGTCCTTTAAAAATAAAGCAATTCATTTTATTTTCTTGAAAATCAAGTATGAGTAATTCTACCACAAATTTAACTACTTCATTATAAAAACATACATACTGGACTTTAACATTCTTCCAACACAATCTATAACATTACTATATAAAGACGTGCATTTTCAATATTTTATGGCTGTGACATTTTAAAATAAACTTTAAATAAATAAACATACTGTAAGCTAAGCAGATTTACTTCTGATTAATACTATGCAGTTTCACTAATTGTGCAGCAAACTTTAAAGAGATGTGGAGATGAAGCAGAGAATGATGAACTACAAGCACAGATAGGTTTGCTTAGGGGAGAGAAGAAGAAGAAGCACTACATGAGCCACAGCACAGTCAATGTCAAGAATGGAGCTTAACACACATCAAGCAACACTTAACAGAGCACTCAGGATAAGGTATAAATATAGCATGCTATTTTTAAATATACATCAATAACCCACTAGCTTTACAGCTGCTTTTTGGTATTTAAGAAAATAAATAGAATAGGACTTTTCTCATCATTGGATTTTTCACTCATGATAGAATTCAAAAATATACACAATACAGGTAAATCAGAATGCAACATTTTAATGAATTTATACAATACAGGTAAATCAGAATGTAGCATTTTTGCAATTCTCAGTTTATTATTTATATAAATACACCTTTATATTTCAAAAATATGAAATTTGCTTCACATATTTTATCTTAATCAAAAAAATTTTAATAGTTTCAAGCACATGAATATAATGAACAAATTTCTTTCATTCTTCTCTTCTAATATTTAGTTGTTTTTTTTCAGAGATAATTTTATGGAAATTCAGGAAAAAAATATACGAAATCTTTTTTACAGACTGCATTAATAAAACTGCATAACTTATGAGGGAAATTAATATTTTTGTTACATACAGCTGATTTAGAATTAATAATCTTTCTAAAAAAAACAAGTTATTTTATGAAGTGGATATTACTTGATACACAAAATAAATTTACATTTTTTTTTTTTTTTTACAGATTATTTCTGTAGTTGTTTTTTTTTTTTCTATCAAAATTCTACAATTCTACTCTAAAATTATCCAAATAAATTCTTTCTACAAGATAACTTGAAAAAAAGTCCAGTTAAAAATTTGTTTCCTCTCTGTCTGCTGATTGCTGCTATTTTGGAAGATCTGTTTAAAAATAACCAGCTAATCTAATCTAGACCATAACTTACAGCCACGCTTGTTGTTATACTATATATTAAGAAACTTAAAATAATATAAAATTGTATTGATAAATATTTTTTTTAAATTATGAGATATGTATGGCTGAAGCTATGGATAATTTATACAAAAAAAAATGCACATAATATTACATTATTAGCACATTAACAATTATTTTAATTAAGTATTAAAAGCAAAAATAAATTTAAATAATTCTCTCCTTTAAAACTATAGAGGAATTTCAGAGGGAAAAACAGGAATTTTTTTTTTAATTGTCATTTTCTTCTCGCATTTCATTTCAAACATTAAATTACAAAATTTATTTTGTGGTTTTCCAAAAGAAAGCTTCTCATTTATTTCAGAAAACATATTTCATTTATATTGATTTGATAGCCAATTAATATCTTTAATTTAATGAAACTGGAAAACCTTTTTTTTAAAAAATAACAGCCGAACTCGGCAATACTATGCTATTGCTAGATTTCAGAATATATATAGATTAAACGGACACAATTGAAAGTTTGATATTAATTATTGTATTTATTTAAAACTGGATATCTATATATATAAAAGGCAGTGTTCGTATGTGTGTTTAGATGTGTGTGTATCGATTTACTTGATCACTTGAATTTCCAATGAAATAAATATATTTGCAGAAATTTGTGGTCAGCATCCATAAATGGAAACAAAGGGCCTGCTGTATGGTATATTTGTCCTTGAATCTTGACATATAATTCTGAGTTATTATATTCGTTGCACCAAACGAAGTCATTTGAAAACATGTGTTATAATTTCGTATGTTATTCAAAAAATGCTCCGATTTTGTTGTAGTACCAGCGGCAAATGAGATCAATGGCTCAAGTGGTGCCTTCAATGCTGGCAATTAACTTTACCATTCAAACAACACAACCCAGGTGCTACATTCTTGAATTTTTATGCCTTGAAATTTGTGCGAACTTTATTCATATTTTCAATGACCACAACTGGATGCAATCAATATTCAATTTTGAATTATACTGAAAAGCAATACGATCAAGTTTTACCAATTGATTTAATCGATTCATTTGAATGCGCAATCGACTATTGCCACATTGTTCATTTCAATCTAATGCAGCAAAATCATCACAATTAATATTGAACAGTAAGAAACTTATGAAACATTAAAAAATTGAACATTACGGAACTTCACAAAATTTAACAACAGCACTTGAGCTTACTTCTACGCATGCCCGACAACATTTCTTACCTTGTGAACTTCAATGTTCTATATTATTTCTCAATGTGATTCCAATAAATTAAAAGTTCTTTCATACTCATAATAAATGACTATCAGTAAAAAAAAAAAACCCTTAATATAAAAAAAAACTGATTTCAGACTCACAATAGATGGCCGAGTTTCCAAAACGTGATAAAAAATATCAAAAATGAACTGCTCTTAGTTTCGACGTTATTTAAATAATTGACACCCAAGATTCAATATGCTGCATCATTCTAAATATTGTTTCTGAAAGCTTTTTTTTATCCCTTAGATTTGACATTAAAACGTTTGTTAAATTGCTGGGTGGGTATTTCAAACAACACAAAATTATAGACATAAATGCTTTTTCTTCCTTTTTTAAAAAAAAAAAAATATCAGTAATGTGATGTCCTCTTTCCAATCCTTTATCTCTCTCTTTTTGAAAAGAAAAAGAATATCTTGCACTTTCTTTTTGTATAAGAATTTGATCATGAAGAAAAGAAATGAATAAAAACAGAGAAAGTGGTTCTTATATGCTGTGCAGAGACAAACATAGTTACTGCTAGAGGCATTCTAATACATTCTGAAGAAAGGCGACAGAAACCTTTCTTATTCTGGATCTACTTCATTTGACAGCTCACTGTGGGCCATTTGAAAGGAGGCATATCAATAGTTTATTTTAAAAAAATTGTAAAATTATTTATTAAAAATCTTTCTAAAAGTCATAAGCAAAAATAAAGCCAAAAAAGGCCAAAAATGAATTTAAGGCCAACTGAAAATTCCAAAGACCAAGGGCTTTGAAAAAAAGACAAAATTTCCAAAATTTGGCCTTAAAAAGGCCAATATGGGAACCTTGCCTCTGTTCCCGAGGTCTACGTGAAGCTGATAAACAACCCTGTTTACAAAAAAGCAACCCTGCATTAGGAGTTGTGCCAAGCATTTTATCAACCATCGCGAACAATATTATTAGGCCCCCTAACTTTCTTTCTAATGGTCAGATCGAAGATTTCAAAAGCTTTAAAATTCCCTGGACAACACAGATCATTTTGCAAAAAAACGCACGTAAATTGGCCCAGTAGTTTTTGAGTCTATAGCAAACACACATATGAACATTGTCTTTTATATAGAGATTGAAAAACAGGAAAAGTAACAGCAAAATTATGAACAAAAAGAAAATGCATCAAAGATGATAATGATAAATCTGTCAAAAAATATATAAATCATGCACAGATATTTAAAAATCAAATATTTAAAAATTTGATCCTGTAAATAATTTTTTATAAGGATCAAAGCATAATTTTTAAAGCTATACTTTCATTTGGTTTCTTTTCCTAACAGTAAAAATTTTAAAGGACAAAACAAGTTTTTAAATAAATTTATGCAAAATATCTGCTCTTTTTTATGCTTACAGGACTACTTTTTTCTCTTTATACTTTGTATTTAAATCATTCTGAAAACCAAATTTACAATAACAATGTGTTACAATTAACATAATGCAATTACCTACCTATGCAGCACTTTATTTTGAATTTCTTGGCAACTAATTCAAATGAAAAAAATTTCTATTTGAACACTTTTTACAGCAATTCGCATAAACACCTATAACTCTTTCTATTCAAAAATTTGAAGGTTATGCATTTAGTCCTTTAACAATGAAATGATAAGCATATAAACTCCTACACTGACAATATAAGGTTAAATAACCTCTAATAATTAGAACAATATGTGTTTTGGTGTGCTGCATGATAGACTGCTAGACCTAGCGCAACCATAAATATAATTTAGAAGGTGACAATGAGCAAATTCAGTGATATTTATTCAAAATTTAATAATATTTTAACAGATAAAAAGTAAACAAAATTCTAACATTTTTTTAACAGTATTCCATCAACAATTATGATACAAAAACAATATTTGGCCTGTTGGCGGAGTACAGAAAATGATCTTTCTGGAGATATTAGTTTAAATGTCATACTTTCCTGTAATCAAAAAAAAAAAAAAAATGTGTATCCTGAACTATTCTCTGCTTTAAGAGAAAAAAGAATGGTGGAAAAGATTCTTGATGCCTACCACTAAGTGATCCAGTCACAAAGGCAACAAAAATAAGGAAAAATTGGGATCATAGAGCGAAGCAGATGACCTTCAGCATACCTGACTATTCACAACAATCTTTAAAATTTAATTTGAATGCATTTTTAATTTCTTTAAAATTAAATAGAAGTTTTTAGTTTTTTAAAAAATTTTTCCAAGACCATTAGAAAGTTGTCAAACAAAAAAAAAATCACACCATCCAAAAATGAAGAATATTATGTTTTCATGAGAGTGAATGTTATGTCTTTTTATTTAATTTGAAAAAATTTTAATCATTGTTAGAATTAATAGCTTGCTGCAGCCATTTTTCAGCAGAAATGATTATTCCAGAATAGAAAAAAAAAAACATATTGAAAGATTAATCTAATCCAGTTTTTTCTTTCCAATGTGAATAATTTATTTTAAGTCGATCAAATCTTAATTATTGTGTAAAAGCATAGTATTTTCTTTTGCACATCCCATTTAGACTCAATCCATGTAAAATATCAGAAGTCCCCTTTTCCCATAAAAGGATACATTAATTTTTTTATTTTGATTTTACTTCAAATTAAATGTTCATTGCAAATTGTTCACATGCTGTGGAAATAATTTCAAAAATAATATTTCATAAAAGTGGTAATGAGTAACTGTATTTTGTGTATTTTGTTCACTTTTGATGACTGATTATAAACCTATGTCTGAATTTTATTACTGTCAATAGTCTGTTTTAGTGGTAATTATGTTTCAAATTCTCTAAAAGATCATACACACATTTGAAATCATTTCAAAATCAACTTGAGTCCTTAACATTTTATTCCTTTTATAGTATAGCTATTAATTTTCAGTTTTATCTTTTTTTCTGTCAAATAATGGCACATGTGTACAATATTTCAAGAGGAATTTATTGGATAACTTGAAAATCACCCGTCATGGTATGACAGGTGCAAATTGCCTCTTCATTCGAGAGATTTCCTGTCAAATCTGACGTGTTTAAATAGATATGCAAGAGAAATGTTTAACATTGATTGAAAACAAATAAAATAAACATATGTATTATGACAGGAAATATTTTTTTTATTTACATATTTCTTTACTCAAAAAACCTCTTGGTAAACAATATTCCGTGTGAAGTATTTTGCGTTGCTTAACAATTTTCCTTGTACTTCAGATGTCTTTGTGTAAATTTTAATGTTGCCAAAAAATATCAAATTATATCACATGCATGATATACCACTGACGTAATTTACTACTTTCTATTAAAAAATGGAAATGAATTTTAAATATATGATTAATATAATTTAAAATTTCTCGGGAACTATTGATCATAGTGAAATAAATTTTATATCAATGAATAGCAAATTTTATTTCACTATTTTAGAGCTGTTAAATTTGAAATTAGAACAACAATTACTCTTTTAAATTTAAAATTACTGAAAGTTAGGTTCTCTAACAAAGAAACGTTTCACGTAAACATTTAACGTCTCACAGTGCTATGGCACAAGTTTTATTGCTGGCGACATCAGAGCGTTACCGAGAGATCTGGACTATTATATTAGTAATTCTAATAAAAAATAAACAGCAAATAAAAATTTTGTAAAATACCTAGGAAAAAATTTAATTTACTCAAGTCAACTGAAGTACTGTTATTATCGTGATAAATAGAGCAGATAGAAGTAAAATGAACATATTTAATGATATACTAAAAATTTGAGAAAAAAAATAGATTGATTTTCACAGGTTTTTATAAGTATAAAATAACAGTTACTGTGAATGATTGCTTATATTTTGAGATTTATACAGAAAACTGAAGATTTAATTTAAACTTTAAATTTAAATTATATCCAAATTAAAAGTTTATTTAAAAGTCCAAAAGCTTATCAATAACTTTTTTGAAACAGCTAAATTCTACTTATTTTGTAGCTAAATTTGTTCTAAAAAAGCCAATATTTTGTTCAAAGATAGTTGTTGCCATCTAATATAAATGAATTAAAATAAACTTTTATATTTTGTCCACAATTTACCTCATGCATCAGCCCAGTGGCAGAATCACCGCGACGCTGCGTCGTACGTCGCAGATTTTGGACAGTGTCTGCAGACTATTTTGTAATCAAGTTTGTCATGTGCTCATAAAATAAATCCCATCATGAAAAATATCAAATTTATTAAACACACTTTCAAAAGAACTTAACAATTATTATATAACGCACATTGTTAAAATATGCAATCCTCTCGCCCCCCCCCCCCCTTTTCTTCCCTAAGCTGAATTTGCTCTCCTAGTGACTTCAATTTGACCTTGAATTACGCTAAGTGTCTCATATCGATATTGGTCACGGCCGATGTTTTCTACGCGTTTTATTCCGATACGTTTCTGGGACTGAGCTTTTGGTTTCTGGAATTAACACGTGGTTTTTACTTTGAGATGGCAGCGTATATAGATAAAATTCGTTGTTTTGATTGCGATGCTACATTATTACGATTCGCATTATTTACGCCAGCTGAAAATAAACCTCTGAAGTTTCGATCGATCTCTAATCATTTTTTAAAAATGGGTTCGAAAAAAGAACAAATTCTGAAATTGATAAAGACGAGGAACAGAGTTCAAGCCAAAATTGCCCCAATTTTAAACGTTCTAAGTATTAGTTAAGAAATATGGAATTCATTATTATACAGACTTTATAAATGTATCTACATATGTGGAAATGCAAAATTCCATAAAATCAAAAGTTGAATCAAGAATTTTAGAGGATGACAGCTCTGTTCTTCCTTGTTTTAAATAATAAACAATGATACATACAATTAAATTTCATATATGCATAGCTGCAGAACAATTTATCAGTTTGCATACAAACCATTAAAATGCAAATCAGGATAAATGTGCGAATAAGTTTCAAAGTTTTTGTTTCGAAAAAAAAGCAATTATTTATTGCATTTTAAATTAAAAACATACAAGAAAGACATTTTTTAACATTCTTAATTTTTTTTTTACAATAAACAGGAGGCATAAATTTTTAAATAACATCCAACATATTGAAGAATATTTCATTTATATGAACTAGTGATGTATTGTTTTGAAAAAATCACCAAAACAGAAAGACACCAAGTGCTGTGTTTAAAACGGAAAAGTACCCAAATATAATTTTCTGCATAGGTATTTGTATAGTATGCTTAATATTACTTCTGAAACAACTTGATACTTCATTATTGTTAATTATGTTCCCAAAGAAAAGATTAATCTTCATAAGCTTTTGTTTATTAATTTATACAATTATACATATAATATAGATGTTATATGGTTTTTAATTTACATTTATCGTATTTTAATAGTTGCAAGTTGATATAAATAACTGAAAAAAGAAAGTAAAATATTTACAGTCTCACATTATTCTGCAGACTATTTTTAAAATTCGTTGCAGAATACTGAAAAGTATTCTGCCACTGGGTGCATCAGTTACCCGAAAATGGAATATAAATTGAAATCGTGTAATTCTAATCCACATTTCACTCAGAAAAGCTACATTATAATCTGTAATTTTTAAGCAAAATCGGAGAATATATTTTTAAGTAAATATACAAAAAACAATTTGCATTTGTCCTATTGTGCTAAATTGAAATTCAAATGCCATGCAAATGAAAAATCCCTCCACATTGTACAAGAGTATTATAATGACATATAGAAATCATAAATGTATTAGAAAAATTCTGAAAAAGAACAATTATTACTTGTGCTTTTGAGGACCTTCATTGTGAGTTTAAAAGGGCTTTTAATTTCAATGTGTAATGCTAATAGCATAATTATAAGTATCGTCTAGATATTATAAATGGCAGTACCAAAAATTTTAGATTTTTCTGATAAATATTTAAGTGGGAACAACCAAGATGTACAGAATTACATTGTAAAGATGTAAAAAATAAATAAATTTACTATCACATAATAAAATTATCATGTGCTTATAATTATGTATTAATAAATTTTAATTCATTTTAAACAAAAATTAACTATCATATATAGATCTGAATTTATAGAAATTGAAAGAAGAAACCCAAATTGTATGTATGCTAAGTATTGTAGTAAAATATTTCTAATCAGATTTTGAAAGATTACACAAAAAATAATCAATTTCACAAACACTAAAAAAATATTTACCATGAAAATTCATTCAAGAATTCATTAATAATTCCTGAAGAGTAAAAAAACTGTTTTTCCACTCTTGATCCACAATAAAAACTGGAACATGATTAAGTATTTGCTCTATTTTCCCAGTCAAACCTATAACGGAAAAGTCCAAAAGTAAAATCAATTTTACAAGGTATGCACCTATATCATTTTGCAGTACATTGAATATTATATCATATCTGATAAACATTGTCTAATTAGAATTTACAACAAAGCTTGCCCAAAATCAAAACATTGTTTTGCCTGTTTTAGATATTAAAAATTAGGTATTTATTAGAATTTTTAAAAAAAACTATTATTTGACAGCCTTCAAATGAAAAAAAAATAACTATTTTCACTCTTTTATATATAAAGGAGAGAAGATATTATTTGTGATATATCACAAATAATATAACATTACAGATATATCTGGAAATTTTTTTAAAAAAATCTTTTATTAATTATTAACTTGACATTGGATCTAAAAACTAAACTTCTCAGAAAATACATATAAGGAAAATAATCTAGAGATAAGGGGGGGGGGGCAGAAAATCTTAGCAACTGTTAACATTTTGAAAATTCTATATCCATCTATCTTCCACACAAATCTTTTCAATGAGCAGAATTTTTTTCCCCCTCTGCTTGAAATTCTTGTATATATTTTATCACTGACAAAACCATGATCTCAGAAGGGAAAAAAGAAAGAGCTATCTTTCTATCCAGCTATAAAAAAATTACTTGAACAGAGGACATCAATCTACTTATTCTGACTATCAACTGGGTTTATTTTCAATTAAAAAAGTTTCAATTTTCCACACATACATTTTTTTTTTTTTTTTTTACTTTCTCGTATACAAAGAGAAAATATTGTAATCGTAAAAAAATTCGAACTCGAGATTTTGACGAATCTTCGTGCTTTAGACCTCCCCGTGTCTGAAAAACACAATTTTGGAATGATGTCCGTCTATGTGTCTTTAAGCACGATAACTCTAAAACTATTCAAGCTACAGGGATGAAATTTGGTATGTAATCTTTACACATAATTTGCAGGTTTCTTTCAAATCTTGGACAAAATCTGTCCACGGGAAGTCTGTCTGTGGTCATGTGAACACTATAACTCAAAAACTTGAATAGCTAGATGGATAAATTTTGGTACACAGTTTTATCATCATGAATGTAGGTCCGTATCAAAGTTTGGACCAAATCAATCAAAGGGTTGATGGTCTATCAGACTGTATAATCGCATACTTGTAAAAATTATATCTCCTAAACCCTTTGGCTTAGATAAATAAAAATTGGTATGATCTATACCCAAATTTTGTTTCATTCGGTTAAAAAAAAAAAAGGCGTTCAAATTGCATATTCAATTTTTTTACTTCCGTACTGGACGCAATCTCTGCACATACGTAAGCTATTCAGCAATGATGAACAAGGTCATTTTCTCCTATTTTCTTTTTGCTCATGCATGCCCTCACATTAGTGCAGCTTGCTAGAGTGCGATAGAAAATAAATATTGCTAAGTTTTAATACATATGCATCTCTT
This sequence comes from Araneus ventricosus, assembly GCA_013235015.1. Classification (NCBI taxonomy): domain Eukaryota; kingdom Metazoa; phylum Arthropoda; class Arachnida; order Araneae; family Araneidae; genus Araneus; species Araneus ventricosus. The sequence goes on along the minus strand of BGPR01002475.1, from coordinate 111,403 downwards.
TGAATATGATTCTTCACCTAAATATTTTACAATCACTATAATCTACAATGAAAAACCTTCTGATAGTCATTGAATTCTGGGTTACACTAGGTTCGAATTTTTTATCCACGCAGGGGGAGGGGAAATGTGAAATTTTTGAGAAGTATACAAGAAGGTTTAGGGGAAGCCACTCCTGCTAGGTTTTTTTTTTTTATCTATCTTGCATATGAAACATGCAAAGAAAAAGAATTATAATCCCAAAAAAATTCATTCTCAAGATATGGATGAATCTCCACATTTTAGACCTCCTTGTATCCAAAAAAAACTATTTTCGGAATTTTGTCTGTCTGAACATGATAAATCAAAAATACAACAAGATAGACGTATTAGACAGGTGTATTAGATAGGTGTATTAGATTTGACGTATTAGATAGGCCTGTATAGCAAATTTCAGACCGAATCCATATACAGATTGACTGCTTATCAATCTGCTAGTTTGTGTGATGTGAGCATGATAATTTAAAAGTGCAACAATCTAGATAAATAAATTTCAGTAAATGATCTTTATACCAAAATTGTAGATCTATCTGTAATTTTGGACTTAATTCATCAATGGGTAGTCTATCTGATTGTTTGTGAATGCAATAACTCAAAAACACAATATGCAAGCTAAGTGAAATTTGGTATGTGGTCTTGAGACACCAAAATTAAAGACATCATTATGGACTAATGACATTAATTACAGTCTATAACAAATTTTGGATGCAGTCAGTCTATAGGAGGAGGTCCAAACTGCAAAACTGATTCTCTTCACTTTACTGTGAAACTAAATACAAAATGTTCAGTACTGTGCAAGTACACGAGAAAGTCAAGTGAAGAACACTTCTGCTGTTGTTGCTATATCTTTAGACTAATATTTTATTGAACTCATACAAATTAATAGGTATGATTTTTGCAGCTGAACTGTAACAATACCAACTGATGCAAAATGTTTTTCCACGTGGATTTAAATTAGTTCAAATATACAAGTTAAAATCATTCTCAATACTGATTTTTATGTTAAGCTTTTTAATTTGAAATTTAATCATATATGATGAAACTTTTTGAAAATAGCCTACTTTTTTTTAAATGAGTAGGTAAATAGATTTCAAACCAGGACTTATTTGAAGTTGGCATATCTATTCATAAGTTCATAACTCTGATTAGTGAAACAAATCGTATTATCATAATATAAATTGTATAAATGTGAACAATCTATGCCAGTTAATATTTGGAGAAACAATGAAAATATAAACAATGATAACATAATTTTCTCACAAGAAATATTAAAGCACTTTTCTTAAAAAATGAAACTATACCTAAAATTTACTAATAAAAATAAAAAGTTATAGCCTACTTTCAACAAATTAACTTAAAAAAGAAGGAGGTTTAAGAAAGTATTATTGTCAGGAGTGGCTCATATATGTGCACTGCAGAAATGTAGCACCTACAAATTTTTCAGTGTAAAATGATTGATGTTCAGTTAATTCTGCACATAATATTTAAAATTTTCTTCAACAGCCTGATGGATGCAGTTTTCTTACATTGTATGAAAACTATTAAAAAACCTTCCTAAGAATGAAGAACTATAAGATAATTGTGTTTTTACATAGTGTCATTCTCTATTTTGCTATGTGCACTTCCTTTCGGACAAGTTATTACTGCAGAGCAGCACTATTCCTCTAATACAGCGATGCGAAAATCGTGGGTCAAATTTTTGTAGGTTGCTAAATTTAATGAAATTTATCTGGCAATAAAAAATATAAGACTTCTCTTCAAAAAATGTGGTCGCACCCCCCCAAAATTTTACTCAAAGTGATGGGGTAGAAAATGAAAATAGTTTGCTACCACTGGATCTAAATACAATAAAAACCTTTTTACAGAGGACATCGAACATTCCAATTGGCCATTCTAAGAGGTTTCACATTTGGAAGAACAAATATGTATTTAAACAAGCCCTAATTCATTATTTCTGACAAAGCGAATTTTAAGAATCATCTAAAGAAAAAAGTATCTTATTTTATTTTTAAGATACAATTTCTGTTTGCTTGTATCTTTCAACCTTTTTGGCACTAACTTTTTCAATTTTTTTTTTATTGGAAAACTAAATTCCTATTTGTTTCTTCTGTAATTGTTACGGAATGAGTAATAATATCCAGTTTCCCAAAAGTCTATTGAGCTGAAAGTTTCATTTGCTGATAGTCACAACCTACATCAGCAGCTGCTTTGTCAGAGCCCAAATCAGCACCTGAAAAGCACAAATGAACTCTTAATGCCCAAGATTAATTTTAATCTGATTTCTGATGTTGTTATTGAGTGCATGAATTTTTAGCTCTTTCTTTTCTCTTAACACATTGCTGACCGGTCATGAGTTAACTCGTGTTTTCATGCCCAACGTTGTTGACCAATCACAAGTTGATTTGCTTTACTTTCACATTCAATTACAAAATAACAGCCCGTGACACGAGATCGACTCTGCGTAAAATTACTGGCCAACAAATGTATTAATAAAAGGTCCAAGGTCAGAGAGATGAAAGGAATGTATTTTATTGAAATTGAACGAGCAACCAACAAGCCTGCTCAGAGGGGTTTCAATCGCCATTAATAGAGATTATTTTAACATTATGTTTATGGACCAAAAATTTCATACCACATTAAAGTGGCCATTAAAAGGGTGGCCACTTAGAAAAGTTTTACTACAGTTCCTTCAACTGTGATCATCGTTACCTTCAGATGTTATTTTATGATACAGTGATTAATGCAAAGTTCATAACTTTTTAGCTTGTATGTCGAAATGAAAAAAAAGGAATTTCTTTTACTAGATATTTAACTGCTACTTAACTAATTAACAAGGATTAATTTAAGAAATAAAATTAGCCAATGAAGCAAATCTAGTTTTCTTAAGTCAATTTAATATGCATGCATAGTGGAAACTATAAATGACTCATTAAAATTTATAACAGAAAATAATTTAGGATGTATTCACAGTAAAATTTTCTCTTTTATAAAAATGTTCTTGCTATTCATATAACTACATCAAAGTTTGAAAGATGTTTTTCAACATTAAAGAGATAAAATATTTTCTGTTTTTCCTTGATAACATCCAAAATATTACAGCACAAAAATCATTTTTACACCATCTGAAAGTGCAACAAATTATCGTTTCAATGATATTAATTTGATGTACAATTTTTCTCCAATTTTAATAAATTTTAGACATTATTTACAACAATACTTTTCATTGCTGCAATGCGAGTTGAACCGTTTTTAATTGTTTAAACAAATATTTAATTGCATATTTCTCTTCCATTGTTGAAAGTTAAGGAATTCACTTTTTTTATTTCACCAATTTTATTCTGAAATCTGTAAACAAAGTCCTCTAAGATAGTTAGTAGGTATATTAGGAAATAAATCCAGTATGCTGAAAGATGTTTCAATCCTTTTTATCAGTATATTTTAATACAGATAACATGCTGCTGGACATACGATGTGCCAAGCCACTTTTAATATTAAAATCAAATGCATATTTTGCATGAAAAATAAAAAATTGGAGTTGGTATCTCCATATTGCAATTAGATGTTAAATGGCACAGACAGTTACTTGACTCCATTAAGAACATTGATATAAATATTAGACAAGATTCACAGATACTAAATAATGCAGAATAAAAGCATCTCACAATTTGAAGTTTAAAACTACAATGTTAAGGGAATTGTGAATATTAGATTAAGCATAAAAGATTCAATTAAAATTATCTTCCTGGCAAACAAAGCCAGTTGACGAAAGCAGTTAGTTTGAAATAAAATTTTAAAAATATATTTTATTTTTAACTAGTTTTTCATAACACTACCAAAAAATATTCAATTATATTGATCTTTATTTAAGTTATATATTCAAAAAAAACTTTTCTTGTTAATAAATATTGCAATGATTTACCTACATCTACGTTAATTTCTGATTACAATTCACTACTCATAATGATAAAAAAAGTTGTATTTGTATTAAATTTCAGTTATTTACAGATAAATAGAAATATTATACATTAGCAACAATATTGATAGCAGCAATAGTAGCAGTTATTTTTATAATCATGAAAATATAAATTAAATGGATAAAAAATCAGTAGAATTTGCAATGAAGACATGCCCCTCTTTAAAATTACATAATCATAAAAAAATGCATATAATATACATTTCCATCACTGATTTAACTTTCAATAGCTAACATATGGAAAGAAAACTATAAATTCATATTGGACAACTTAGTTACTTAATAGGAGGATTTCATCAATAAAGAAATTATTCATGATTTGACACAAGAACTGGATTATCGAAATCACAGCAATAATACTTAACATTATAATCATACATACAGAAGGAAAAATTAAAATTAATATCACAAACACAGCAAAATAGAATGGTACATAGAAATTGGAGGTATCAAAAATAACATTCAAATTTCTAACTAGCTGATATTTTTTAATTGATTTTATTTATTTTTTAATTATTGAGCAGTAAATTCAAAAATACAGCTTTCAGAACCTTTAGAAAAGAATAAATATTTTGAAAATTGAACAAAATTTAAATTAAACGTAAATGTTTAGAGAAGACTTTTAAAATGACTAATATCTGAAACTACAAAACAAAGTATAATGAATCCGTAAGTTATTATAAATGAAATTTTATCATAAATATAGGAGTAACAAACAAATCAGGTAGCGGAAGCTCTCAAAAGCCGCAATTTTTCATTGTTTATATATTAATACACAAGAATATTTATAAACTTTTTGGTTTACAATTTCATTAATACTTTTCATAAAAAATCAATACAAGAGCATTTAATAACTGATTTCCGGTTAATAATAAGTTTACAAAATTTTAGAAAGGAACTAATATACGATAAGAATGCTAATAAAGAAATAGAAAAACAAGGAAAACAAAAATTTTCACACTATTTCACAACTTTTTGTTTACATGCCTGTCACTTTAAAATCTGGCTTAAATTTTTACCATAGAAATACAAAAAATATGTTAGGAAATAAACAGATGTAAAATATTCTCTCGTCTTCAATTACCATAAAGAGATTGAATTTATTTGAAACGATCTCCAGATTTCGAAGCTTGGGTCTGATTTCAAAACTAAGTTCGAAATTTTCTCTTTCAAAATTGATACAAAAAAATTTGCCATTCAATAATATTACATACTTATTTAAAATTTTATCTGATAGTTAAATATGGGTCAAAATCAATTGTAATGAAATAATAACAATAATTTTTTTGTAGATACTGCAATGTCACTTTAAAAAGTTCAACAAATCAACGGATACATACCTCACAATGATACACTCTACTGATTAGTCAATATGGTTAGCACGCAATAACACCTATGTAAAAAGTCTTCTTTTTTTTCTGAGCACAGAAAATTTTTAAAATTTAGTAAAATAATGAATTTTTAAATGGTCACGCTTACATAAACATCAATTAAATCTCTAGTCAATATGAAAAACAGAGATGGGCGACAAATCTATTAGACAGTCACAGTTAATAAGCTTAAGAGTTGATTTTTCTCTTATTTCTTTCAACTTTTAATCATCGATAATTTTTTCAGAAGCTTATAAATTGAAAAATATCGTGAAAATTATTCAGAAAAACAGCTCACTCTCTCTCTCTCTTTTCCTTATGCTTCTTTTCAAAAGCATACGAAATTTATTAGAGTCTCCGTTTTTCTAGGAGAATGGCAACATTATTTGATTATTGTAGACAGCTTCGATCAAATGATTCGGCGAAATTAAAGCATTTGCCTTTAGTTATATACAGAAATTTTGATCACTTTTCCTGTTCGTCTCCCGATTTAGAGCTATCGAAATGGTTTGTTTGCTTTCGTTTTTGAACACAAAATTTTCATGATCATGTATATACATATATAAATAGCGTTGAAATTATAATTTGGTAGTAGCATGTATTTGTAACCTAACAAAGCTCTCATGTATTAATTTAAGAACTCTTATATTGTTCAAATTGCGTATGCGTGAATCTCTTTCTTTATATAATTTTAAGGCAACTTGAATTAAAAATGACTTTTTTTCTAAAATTTGTTGCATTCTTTTCAATTTTGAAATTACTTTTATAATGTTGAGCAAGACTTTTTCTTTAAACATAAATTTGTATGTTAATGCTGTAAATATAAAAACCATGTATAAATAAATATACCACTTAAGTAATTAAACTTAAGATTATCAATCTTCATTGATTATCCTGAAAGTACGTATTCGAAATCAAAACTGTCAAAGATGGTGCATACCAAAAGTTACCATTTATTTATTTTTCTCAAAACGGGACATCTACTAATTTTCAGGTAATAGTATGTGTATTCAAGAAAACATATATTCCTTCCGTTATTTACTATTAAAAAAAAACGAATGCTCGTGAAAATAAATATTTTATGTGATCTTGTATTTTTCTGAAAATACATTTTTACTTCAGTATATTTGGTGTTGATTTAAACAAAGAATGAAATTCTTAGCAATATTTTTTTTTAATTTACGTTGATAATTAACATTTCTTTAAGAATTGTGACTTGTAACTATGTTTTTTCGCTCGTCCACAACTTATTCACAGAAAAATGCATGGCAGACAAGATAGTATGTTCAATAATTATAAAAGTTTGCATGATGTAAATGATTGGTGTGAAAGTGTTTAAACAGTTCTACCCGATGACTTTCGGTTGAAACATACTCAGTGTTTCATTATGTTAATTTTTGCTGTGCGATACAATTAGAAATAATTGCTAGTTTGCAAGCCTCTGAACGACTGGAATATGTGTCGCACATAACAGTGTGTATCCCGTCATAGCCATGTAACTAGACATTTATCATTAAAATTTTTTGAACCTTTTTTTATAATTGTTACCATGTTTACTCTTTCTGAGAACGGGACATTTCGGTGTCTCAAAGCTGTGCTTTGGGACAGCGGCACAAGCTGCCTATGAACAGGATTGTCCTGTGGAAAGCGGAACGTATGGTCACATCATGCATAACCTGTTTCTTGGATAAAGTAATAAGTTATCATTGCCTGTTTAGTTTTTTTATTTGTTTGATTGAAGCTTATTTATGTACGATTATCTCTGTCAAAATGATTTATGTTTCTAGCATGAAATGGATGACTTAATTTATTTCGTCTTTGTTTTGACAGAGCTGTGTAATTTTCTACATTTAATAACTCATTTTTTCATATTTTTTCCCTATAAATGTGTTAATAATTGTTTTTATTTGTACTCATAGAGTATTTTGGAATATAATGGTGGCATTGTTATTGCAATGAGAGGAAAAGAATGTGTTGCTATTGCTGCTGACAGAAGACTAGGTGTGAGAGCACAAACTGTCAGTATGGATTTTCAGAAAATATATGAAATGGGTCCACGATTATTTATAGGCTTACCTGGATTAGCAACTGATAGTGCTACTGTGTAAGTTCAAATTCTAAATGATATATGATATGTATATATTCTCCTCTGATAATGTGTGGGAATTTTTATCCTGTCTCTTTCTTAATATTTTATTACTGGATGTTTTGATGATCCTTTATTCTTAATTTAGTGCACAGAAGTTGAAATTTCGTTTGAACATGTACGAGCTGAGAGAAGGCAGAGAAATGACGCCTAAAGTTTTCAGTTCTGTTGTTTCTAACCTTTTTTATGAAAGGAGGTATGTCTGGTTTATTTTTAATATTGATATATTTTTTTTATATTGGGATTTGAAATATCGGATAAGTGAGTAATATCCAAAATTTGCATTGTATCTATTTAATTGTGAATCAGTCTTTATTTTTCGCATTGATCAATTGTGTATGATGAATTTACTTAGTTAAATAACATACTTAATCTTATAAATTATTTTAATTTTAAAAATCAAAATATGCGTTGGTAACTAATATGTCTTTCAAATATACAACTGAAACTACATATTTTGCTCTTTCTTAAATAATATTAATAGCATTTTAATTGGACTGGTATATACAGGATTTCCATAACTTTGTCATTTTATTAGAAGGTTCTATATTAATATGATTAAAATTATAGCTATAGATACTTTAATTCAATGAGGTTTATTGCTGTGCATGAATTTAACCAAGATTTTCAGCTTGGAAAATTGCATCATGCATTATTATGAACTTATTTTCTATTGTACTCGTTGATTTTTATAACGTATGCAATCACAGAAAAGGTATTTTATATCAGTCAGTCTATAAAGTAATCACTGGATAAAGAGATGTTATAAAAATATGGAACAAGTGATTGATGGGGCGGGGGATTCCTCTGAAGTTATGTGTAAAAGTTACTTGGACATATAACAACATTGCTTATCACAAAGCAATGTAGTTTTCACCCATAAAAGATATATAAAGTTCCTGCTGTTGTTTGGCATGGGAATAGAATCCTTTGAACTAAAGTAAGTGTTGATAAAAAAGTTTCTATGTGTGCTTTTTAGAACAATAGTTTATGAAACTTTTTAATCCAGGGATAAATGTATTGAAACTTTTTGTAATCGATATGATTTTATAGATGTTGTGAAGAAATGTAATATTGTGTTGCATTAATTATTAGTCTTCTTATATAATGGCTAATTATTTTTATGTTTTTGTGTACTTTTTATTTATTATAAATTTCTTTAAGGTTTGGTCCATATTTTGTGTGCCCTGTTGTAGCTGGTTTAGAATACGGCACTTGGGAGCCTTACGTATGTAATATGGATGTACTAGGTTCGAAAGATGTAACAGGTGATTATGCGTTGTCTGGAACTTGTGATGATCAAGCTCATGGAATGTGTGAAGCGTTATGGGAACCTGATATGGTAAGAATGAAACAAATAAAACTTATCAGACATGGCATATGCTTGGAACAAAAAAAAGCTGAACTTCATAAATAATGAATTATGCTATATATAAACACCATGAAGTAAAATAAGTATGATTAATTAAACAACGAAATAAATAAAAGTATACAAAAAGTGTTTGAGATATTAAAAATATTGTAGAATTTTTATATAAAAGAACATTAAGAATGATAAAATTCTATGCTGAAATCCGCTTTTCCATGAAAATGTATCATGTCTGAACTTATTTTTAAACATGGTGTAGTTTAATAATTAAATAAAAGTTACTAATTAGTTAAATAAAATTAGTGAGTATAAAAATACTATACAAGTGTGATTTTACATATAACAGTCGACATTTACATCCAGGTTTTGTTGGTTGAAAGTATAAATGCTTTTGATATATTCTTCCTAAAATTTTATTTACTTTAAAAATTGAATTTTCATATTGACTCTCAATTCATAATTTAAAAATATATTTAATAAGATTATTTATTTTTTAATTACTCTATCATCTGGATATTTTTACTTTTGCAAGTAATTATTTGAATATTTTAACACTTTATAAGATATATTTGTTATTTATTTGTCACAGTTATTTTTGTGTTTTTAATTCATTACTTACACTGTTGGCATATATACACTTGATCTTGATGTCAGTGATTTTTTAGAGTTTATTTTCATCTGCTGTTCTGTAGAAGTAAGAAATGGGATAATCATGAAAAACAAATTTTATTAATTATGAATCTTAAACACCTATAATTGATTTTCTGTGTAATAAAACTATGTTTGAAATGGAGCTTTTGTAATTTCTTGGAACTTTCTGAAACCTTAAGACATGTAGAAACATTCATTGAAATTTGGCCATCCATAGCTTTCTGTCGGGGTGTCTACCCACCTGGAAAACTCAGGAAACTTTGCATTTTTCTGATGAAAACCTGGAATAATTTCTTAAGAAATTCAATTTGAAAAGATTTTTTCTCTTAAAGTTTTTTGTAAAAATTCCCCTGAAATATATGTATATTTACAACTCGAGACTGCTAGAAGAAAGTAGGTTTCTTTCTTTAAACCAGTTGTTAAAGAAAGCAAAGTATTTTAACAAAAATAGATTTCTTTTATCTGAAAAAAACAAGTCACTAAGTACCAGTTAAGATTTCAATACAATAATAGACTGAAAAAAATGGTAAATTTAACTTTAATGAAATAATTTTTACAAAATTAATATTTTTGCTCTGCTGTCATTCTTTATGAATCTATAATAATCACATCTATATAAACAAAAAGAATATCTACATATTTTTAAAATCACAAGTAAAAATTAATATCTCAGATCTTTTATCAAGCCATCAAGTTCAGCTATTTGCTTCTTATTGGATTTTCATTTTCTTCACTAAATTCTTTTATCTCCTCTGCAGCCCTCTTATTTTTAGATGCTTGTTCTTCGGACTTTTCCGAAGAACAAGCATCAAGTAAAGTTTTTTTGCTTTTAGTTCATGATAGCAACTGTGAGCATTTCTGGTGGCAAGTATCGTTTGTTTTGTTATATCTACCTTAAATATACTTCCAGAATTACTAAGAGCATCATAAACAATTCGCAAAGCAATTGCCGACTTTTCTTGCATATTCTGAATCAGCATAGCTTTATTAAGGCTGAAACAGCTCTCAACAGCTGCGTTTCCATGTGACATAATCGGAGCATTTTTTACGAACATGAATAAGTTTTGATAGTTGGTGTTTTTATCCATCAATGAAGAATAAAAAAACATATAGTCTTTTACTCTCTTGTTTGAATTCTAACATTTCCTTTTTAACACGAGGAGATGTAACAAATTTACAAAATTCTGATTTCACTTTATCAGCAGTGATTACTTATATTTGAAGGCAATCCACAAAAGTATCCAAAGCTATTTCTATCTTCTGAACACCAAATGTACTTGAAGCAGATATTGGAATATTTGGACAGGCAGCTTATGCCTCTAACAACTTAAAACATAATGGATTTCTTTCTTAAAATTTGGCTTTACAATATCTGTTGCTTTACTTTCATTAAGGCTCTGCCTTGCTGCAAAACCAGTGTTCACGTCAGTGATTAGTAAAAGAAGTTTTACAATGTTTAATAAATCTCTTCATTAAATTTTGAAGCATCAAATACATTTCTCCATACAGAAAAGGTGCCATTGGCTTACCAGGCTGGAATTTCATTTAAAAACCCTGTACTTCTGATGCCACTGAAATAAAGAAACCTAATTTTGCTTCTAAAAGCTCACTGCATTTTAACATTGATTTCACTGTATCATAAGTCTTTGTATCAGGTTCAGCCTTTTTAGCTTCCACCTCTTGAACAAAGACTCACAAGTGTGGCAAAATATCTAAAGCCCTCTGTGCAACAGCTGAACTCTCTAGCCACCAAATGGAACAAAATTTCAATGGAAAAAACTATTGGTGTTTAACAAAAGTACAAAATCAGTATGTCTAGCTGGTGAATCTTAAACAAATTAAAGACAGCACAGAGAAATCGATTTATATCCCAGGATGTACTTTTATGTCCAGTTTTAAAAGCACCATGGACAATGTGGAGGCCACAAGATCCAAAAGATATTTAGAGCCAGCAAACTCTTTCTTCTTTAATGAATGTAATTTATGATTAACATTTGGATAATCCATAGATAATTGGAGTATTTTCTTTATATCTGATGATGGAATAGGAACTTTTTAGAGCATCCAGTAAGGATATTACATCAAAATGCCCAAGAAAAACTGATGTTAAATATCGTGTTGTAACAACATTCACATCCCTCCCTTCCAAAACCAGACATGCATGCCCATTTGACCCTTCTAAACAGCTTTGTTTAAAGATTCATCAAAACATGGAACATATGATTCTAAAGAGCAGCTGATAATTCATTTTTAAAGAAAGGAGCCAATCCAAAACAAATTGTATATGATGTCTTTTTTTTTTTCCCATCTTGCTGTCAGGAAACATGAGTTTACAAATATCAGGCAAGTCTGAATTTGAATGAAAAGAGGAATGTGTTATAACTGTACGAAGACACCACAATACTTCGGCTTTAGTTGCTTGGTCGTTAAGGAAGTACTTGTTGATTTTTTTTCTACAACTACTAACAGTTCCTTTAGGGGAACTTCCTTCATCTAAAAATTCCAGTGTTGGAGTAATACTCTCAGATGACTCTGTTTCCATAAGTACTGGTTGCAGACACTGATTCTTTACTCACAGGCACGGAAGCACTAGGTTGAGATTTATTCATAAAATTTGCCAAAAAGAATTAACAAGTAACCCAGGGAGTAATCAAAAATAACCCATGGGAGGAGGGAGAGAACAATGTGGATTATGACTTAGAGGGGTTTTGTCAGGCTCTGGGAAGACTGGAATGTGTTAAAAGGTGGTATGGAGAATGGGTTTTTTTAATGAATATTATTTTCGCATTTATAAATTTTTCAAGAACCCACTTGAACTAAAAATACATTTTCATGGTGTTATCTTAAATGATTTGATTGGGATCGAAATTGCATTTTCTTATGATCAAAATATTTAAATTATAATTCTTATGACCATTCAAATTATTATGTAAAACATATTTAATTTTACTCTGATATACCTTGATTTGAAAAAGGATATTTTTTTGATTGAAAATATCGTTTCTCTAAAAAGTTTAGAATCCTGGCTAGTGCTTGAATGTATGGCATAGTTTGGTATCAAATAGTAGGTCCCTACTATTACCCCTTGTGTGCATAAAGTGGCTTTTGAATGACTCGACCAACCATTAAAAAAAAGATACCTGGAATTTTTTTGCTTTGGGTCTGGAAAAGTCAGGGAAGTTTGAAATTTTTTTTGAGTGGACACCCTGTTCTATACACCATCACTTTAAGCTTTCACTGGCTATAGGAAATCGTCTTATAATCCTTGTTTAATTATTCCAGTATAAAGGCTGTATAACATAATTTTTACTTCATATATTTGAGTTATTAATAAAAGTATGTATGTCTGTTGCTACTCTTAACAGAGCACATTAGGCCTAGAGCTGTCAAATTAGGTACAAGCTTACTTTTCTAGACTAGGAATGTCCACCTCCGAGGTTTTTTCCCTTTACTTTAAGAAGCATAAAATGAAACAAATGTTGGAGTTTTTCTTTGATAACTTCTGGAAGTATTATCAAATAAAACTGATTTTTACACCATCTTTAAATAAAAATATATATAATCATTTTAATAATATCAGTTTTGTCATGCAATTTTTTCCCTTAATTTTGACATTTTTAAAAAAAAATATTTTTATACAAAATTTGCAACAATACCTTTCATGTTGCAATGAAATTTTAGCCAGTTTTGTTGTTTTTATATATATTTAATTGCGGGTATCGCTTCTGTTGTAGAAAATTAAGAAATGAAGTTTTTTGCATTCTTTGTAATGTAACGAATCTTTATTTCATTACATTACAAAGCCCTCTAAGATATATCTCAGTGGTGAATCCGGGGGGGGGGGGCTATGGGGCTGCAGCCCCTCCCAGAGCTAAACCAGAATTCTTGATTTCATTGAAAATCACTTCAACTGTTTGTTCTTAATTTCCCTTTCTTTAAAAAAATAACGAAAACATGACAGCATTGCTTTCTGGCTTGACAGGCTCTGAAATTTTCCTACTTTTCTAGTCATTCCACTTGTACTTGTAGCTTTGACACGGTCGAAAACATTTTTTGACTACTTATTTCATTGTATTTTTAATTAAATTATCGAAAGTATTGTAGTGTTCTTTATGATTCTTATTGTCAGGCGAGCAAAGAAAGTGTTTTGGTTTGCATGAGATTTGACATTCATCACGATGATACAGAATTTTTTTGACCTCAGCCCTTCCCAGACCCATATCCTGGATTCGCCACTGATATATCTAATATGCTAAAAGATTATATTTGCTATGATTTAATTTTTTTTTTTTAATCGTCATGTTTCAACCCAGCTAACATGATGTTAGAATGAACTGCATATTTTACTGAAGGAATAAGAAAGTTAAATTGCACCAGAACATAAAACCATGTGCATCATATATACTGTCATGTTGTTCATGTGATTTAACCCCATTGGTTAGGTTAGTGTATACGATAAAGACAAAAGGTGTGAGGCTATTACAGTAACATTGCTTAAATGTCTCGCAATTTGATATTTAAAAATACTTTGTTCGGGGGAACCATAAATATCAATTTATGCAAAAGAGATTTAATTGAAATTAAACTGCTCTTCCCAGTGAACCAGCTGGTCAATAAAGGTGACTAATATTTCTATGTGAACAAATGCACAAAATAAGTATTTCTATATAAATTACAATATCATAAACATACTATTCGAAATGCTACTTTTAAATACATTTATTATTAGGAAATTCATTTTTTGTGTTTATTATTTCTGTTCAATTCTGAAAATTACCAGTGGAAATTGTTGAACTGATATGTAAAGATCAAAATAAAGACTTTTCCTAAAAATAAGCCCAATGTGGAGGGGTTTTTTTTGTCTTTATTAAGGCGTAACTTTCTCTCACAATATAGTTCATTTCTAATTAATTTTTCTAAGGCATATTTGCAGTTACAGCTTACAGAATTTATAAATACTTGCTCACTATATAAAGGTTGGAGTGAAGCTAGCTTATTTATAAGCTTGGTTTATAAACTAAGCTTCTTGTCAGCTGTAACTTTTGATTCTTATTGAATTATAATGAATTAAACTCTGCTAATTTGAATTAAAATTTATTAATTTTTAAACCTTAGAAATTAATTAATTTGTACATAAAAATGTTCATTTGCATAGTTTTAATTTCTGTACAACAGGTTTTTCACATTTCTGAGACATCTCTAATGAAATTAAAATCTACTCATTAATTTTATGTTACTGTCAAATGTTCATTCATAAAATGTTTTTTACTATATTATATTTTTATTATTGTTTTAGGGACCTGATGAACTTTTTGAAAAAATTTCACAAGCATTGATTAATGCTTTTGACCGTGATGCTATATCTGGTTGGGGAGGAATAGTTCATATTATGTAAGTTTTTTGTAGTATATCTGAAGTCCCTTATCTTTTGAATGCCAGAGAGTTTTTCATATATCTATCATTGTATATACTTCTAATTGGTTTAAGTTCATTTTGTGTTGTGAGCAGCATGATTCTCTCATTAAATAAAATGCCCCTCCTAAAAAAATAAAATTGTCCTTTTATGGGAGTTAAGTTTCCAATTAAACTTATGACTTTTAGAGGAACTAATAGCTGTTATGCCCGGCATTGCTTGGGATTAAAACACTTTTATGTCTAAAATTTGTATTGAAAAAACTATTTTTGTATAGAAAATTATAATATAAAAATTCCTTTATCGTCTGAAACATTTTTACTTCAAATTTCGTTCATAAATAGTGAAGTATAAGAAAGATTTTGACGAATGTTTTGGGTTAATTAACGAATGTTTCGGGTTTGGGTTAAAAGCATAAAAATAAACCAGATCAATAGTTGTTCCCGATATAAATTATGAATCACCTGCTTTTAAACTTTTCTTTAGTATTCTTCCAGAATTTTATGCATATGTTCTAGTAACAGCTCTTCATATATATTCTTGTTCTTTAACAATAAAAAATACATTGCTACAAATTGTCAATTTTATACACGATTTAATTTTTTTTTAATTATTGAAATGAGAGCAACAATTTTGAACACAAATGAAATTTGTATCACTGAAAAGCTCTTTTTTTAAAAAAAAACTTTAATATAGTATAAAAATTTTAAAAACGTAAAATCTTGCTTAATTTTTTATTTCAAAAAATTTAATTAACTTTTAGGCCTTTTAAAGTTGACAGTGATCTTTCACTTATTTTAAACTATTTGCAGAAATAAAAAGAAACTGGGGGTTACACCCCCAACTCCCTCCGCCCGCCATACAGTTATGCATTTTTGCTAGCCCTATCTTCATTCCACCAAAATTTTAAACATGCGCTGTTTTCAATGAAATGTTGCTGAAAAATCTTCCCCACATGTATTTACACTCCAATTATTTAGCCAAGAAATATGTAACTTTTTTCTCTGGGCAGTTATTTATGTGTTAAATCTCAGAAAATTTAAGTTGTCAAGAGATGATATAACCCATTTTACAACCTTTTACCTAAAAAGGACCATTTAAAGAGAAAAGTAGCTTGAAACATGCTCATATTAACTATTCAAAATTGAAACCATAATGATAATGTATTTTTAGCTTTTTAAAATTGATAAGATCCTAAGTTTGCTCATGTTATGTTGCTCAGAAAGTTTCTCCACTTGTATACAGACTCACTCCAGTTACAATTCAATCAAGAAAGGTACAACATTTTTCTCTTGGTTGTCACGTATGTTTTTAAAAATCAGAAAATGTGAGTAATCAAAAGATGAAATAGCCCATTCCTCAACATTTTAATTAAAAAGGACATATTAAGGAGACATTCATTCATTTGTCTAATCAAAACTGCAAGACTTAAACTTAATTTGTTCAAACTTTTAACCCCCCCCCCCAAAAAAAAAATCATTGTGCCTCAAAAAAAAATGTTGTCTCCTTCTTTCCGCCATTGTAAACAAAACAAACTTGCGAGCTGTTGCCAAACAGCGATTAAGAAATTCAACCCTTTTTTGTCGCTACTTTAGAGAATTATATATAGAGAGATTTGTTCTAAGTCTCACCGTTGCCTAGCAACAAGGTATCATTAAATTTTCTTTATTTAAGAATCGTCTGCTGTAATAATTCATTTATTAAATTTTGAAAAATTAATAAAAGTTGAAGGAAACATTTCACAGATATAAAATTGGTATCATTGAAAAGGTAAAATTTTGAACTTGAAGTTTGTATAAATTTTATTTTGGGGGGAGGGTAATTTGCTCCGAAGTTAATACGGAAAAAATGGTTTTGGTTAATTTCCAATTAACTGACTGTTTAATTAACTTTAGGACTTTGAAAAGTTGACAGTAATCTTCCTCTTGTCTTAAATAATAAGTGTGCAAAGTTGGATGAAATTGCTGCAGTAGTTTAGGGGGAGATGTGGAACATACATACCCACAATGACTTTTATTTATATTAAGATGGTGTGGAGTTCAAACTTAGCTGTTTAATGATATTTCATTTTTCAAAATTTGAAGATGTATAAGAATGTCGTGTTTCATTTAAATAACAGTTACAGTAATAGGGATTACATTTTGCAGGATCTAAAGGAAAGGAGTGCTATATGCTTATCCTTAAATTTTAAATACAAATATTCTGTTGTCTTATTCTTAAATTGATTTAGGAACAAAAAAAGCATTTTTGTGCTAGAACTCAACTAAGTGATAAAAATAATTTACTTATTAATGAAAATAACAATTCACTTTTCCAGATTTTACTTGCTCCCTTAGAACCCATGCACATTGTATTAGAATTTTTTTGTTGTGGTAAACCCATACAAAGTTAAATTCCCAAAACAAGTATCACTTAGTGTTGTTTCCATTCATTTTCAAAGTGTTAATTTTTATTTTTTCTTATTTAAATTATTTTATGTTGTCAGTTAAACATGAGTTTAAAGTATTTTGAGATCATAATCAATTAAATTTCACACTTGATATCATGTTTTATTTAGAACTTTCTTTTGAAATTTGATCAAAAGTTTTAAGGTGGAGAAGATTTTATGTTCATCTCCTGTCTGATAGTATTTGAATTATTAATACATATTTTGCTGGGGTTGGAACTTGACTCTGTAGAATATTAATATTTGAAAAAATAATCAAATAGGTTTACTTTTTTAAAAAATAACTATGAATGTTACTTAATTTCTGGAATTAAGATAAAATATTCATTGTTTAGTGAAATTAAAATAATTAAAGTTATATTATCTAGTTGCTTGTGTTAAAAGTATTTGTTCTAATATTTGCTATTTTTCTTTTAGTGAAAAAGATAAGGTAACTACAAAACTGTTGAAAACAAGAATGGACTGAGAAGTCACAGAACATGTTTTTCTTATATCCTATATAATAAACTGATTCTTCTTTTATTTAACAGTAGTTTTCATATTCATTGCATCATATTTGTCATATTTTGGCCTTTTTTTTAAAAATAAAACTGGTGAAAATTGCTTAAAATAGTGTTTACTTTTAAAAAATTTCAAAATGAAACATTTGCACATATTTTTACTTAAATTTACATTAAAATCGAAAATATTTCTCATCCCCATTTGCACTTGGATCTCTCTAAGAAATTAGTTGCTCTTTCACTTAGATTTTATTATTTTGTCCTCCGATGATCAGCATCGGAGATGCGCATCAACCATGTGATATTGGAATGATATGCAACTAACATGCCTTGCATAAAACATATATAACACTACAGTTTCGTAGACTATCTTATAGTGAATTATGGATATATCCACACTGAATGTAAACTGTGTGCAGAAACAAACATCGTTAAGCTTGTGATAAGAAGCTGTGCATTGATTGTTGTTTTGTGATTTTGTTGTCTACTTTTATAATACAAAATTTAATTTATTCATATCTGCTAGGAAATTGTTAAATATTCTGATTCTGTCCTTTACTGAATACTAGCTGCCTTCGGCAACCAGCTTGTTTGCTGCTAATATGATTTCAATTGAATCTTGCATCGTTTTATATTCATGGTTCCCTTAACGTAATTTTAAACTTCAGACTATGATAGATATTTTACCCATGTTTTTTAGTGGTCTTGCATCTGTTCTGTTTGTCTACAAAAATGTCCCTAATGAGTCAAATAACTGACCCTCTCGTGTAGCATTTAATGCATGTTGTTGGCACCATCTTCACTTTCTTATTCCTCTTGCAAAATATGGATTTGATTTCAACATTAAAATGGCATAGCACATTTTATGGCCAGCGGCATGTTAGCTGAATCTAAACATGCTGAAAAAAAGACTGAAAACATAGCAACCATAATCATTCAGCTTACTGGATATATTTTTGTAGTATCTCGTAGAGCTTGGTTTACAGATTCCACAAAAATGTTGATGAAATAAAATAAAGCAAAATTTATTGGGTGGGGATTATTTGCACTTTAATTTGGATCAAATTCACTTTGATATATGATGATTTGCACGCGAAAAGAAATTATTCCACTGTAATTAAATTTATTCAGCATGAAAAAAAAATGTTTGAACTTTGAACAAATATGATTCACTCAAGAAAAAATATCACTCGCATTAATTACTTTCCACTATAAAAGATATGTTTCTACTTTGAATAAACTAAACACAGCGCAGTTTTTGCAGACTGCAACATTGCATTGGTTGGAGTGTTGCCAATAGGGGGGATCATCCCTGTTTTTGGGGATTTACCATTTCAGAAGGGAAAAAGTTCGAGAATAAGCCAAAGCCAGAAATTTAATCCGCCAAATTTAGCAACAATGGTTAATTTGATAATATGGCTCTGCGCCGTACATTGGCATGACTCGTTCGTGTGCAGGGTGTGTCGTTGCTTCTCTACAGGGGTGTAGTGGAGCCGGAACACTGTTATGGCACTGCTTTTTTTTCATGAGAAATAAACAAGAAAAATTGTGGAAATGTCCTTAAAACAACGCGTTTTTTGTCACCCATGTTAGAACGTCTCAGCACTGCTTATTTTGCAACAATATCACTGTTTCTATACCTCTTTTTTGTATCTTTTCAAACTGAATTGAGGCTGCGTTGGCACAGGGTGTAAGTGCCGGCTTCGGAGCCGGAGGCTCCATGTTCAAGACCCGATCCCAATAAAGATCCGTCGTGTAATGGACCTGTTGCACATCAAATCATACATATGGAACCAAACGTACTCCTGCTGGTGTGGTGCGGAAGTTTGGAGAGGGGGTGCCAACCCAGAAAATAGCCTCGTTTTGCTTCAAAAATAGGACATTAATTAAAATGAACTAAACTCAAAGTAACAGCACTTTTGAAAGTATGAATTTAAATGCATTGTGTTTAGTTTAGTTACATTAACGACCCGTTTTGAAGTAACACAAGGACTACTTTTGGACGGACCTACTAACTTTCAAACGAGGTCAGATGACGAGTACGATACCTGAGCTGGCACCCCCTACCCAAACTTTCGCACCATACCAGCGGAAGAACCATTTAATTGTGTGAAAGACTCATTCTATAAAATAAATAAAACTCAGTGGAATCTTAAAATTTTATTGACTGTTGCCAGCAGTGTAATAACTAATAGCTTCAAAGCTGTTTTTGACCTTCCCTTCCGACGATTGATGTGCTATTTACATGTAGTAAAAACTATTGATGGCAAACTGCGTGGCATTAAAGACAAAGATGAAAAAAATTATATTGAATGTCTTCATTTATGCTCTGATGACAATACCTTCAACATAATTAGTGCATTATTTTTAAAGAAATGAAAGGAAAAAAAATGATGTGAATATCACAATATTCACAGAATACTCTAAATCGGACAGCTTGCGAGACATTGTTATTGATATATAGGTGCTAGGAATTATTTTCTTATTACCATTAATGGATTAGAGGAAATCAATGCAGTGATAAAAAAAGAAAAATACATTTCGTGAGCATCTCCCTGTTGGTCAGTTCTTTGTGTTTAAAAATGAGATTGTGAAAAAAATTGTCAAATGAACGTGATCCAGTTAACCCGAATTACCAACTATTTTATTTGAAACCGTATGTAAAATGGTTTGCATGTCCCCACAAAGATTTGGACAAAACCAAATCAGTGGGCAAAATTAGAAGTCAAAATTTTAGAAGAAAGAAACGGAAAACAATCTTTTTTATTTGCCATCTTTACATGTGAAACACAATATAAAAGCATAAGTGGTCCATTCACATGAAAGGGCATACCTCATATGATGAATATAAAACTGAATACAATAAATGTGTATGGAAAGGGACAGTATGTACCCCTGGAAGTAAAGGTCCTGTTTTCGCAAAAAATATATTCGTAAACATAGCTTAGCCATCTTAATGCGTATGGGGCAGGAGAAAGCGTGAAACAAATCTAAATGTTTACCTCTTGGGCAGAAACGCAAGAGATGTCAGCCCACTAAAGCCAAGAATGCTCTTTTAATACAATAAGTATTGTGTAGTATTATATTATTTTTTTATAATTTCTGTATTCTCAATTATGTTTATTTCGTACCAAAAGTAAATTTCACTCGTGCTTTATACATTTTAAAACCTTTTTCATTTTTGTAATCAACTTTTTTATAAATATCTAAATTTTTTATTTCCTTTTTTGAGTAAGCAATCGGCCCAATTTAAAATTTTTGAAACTTTGCCATAAAAATTGATTTTGAGTGCAAAGCATTCGAATTATAGTGCAAAGAATTCAAATTATAGTGCAAAGTATTCAAATTATAGTACAAAGTATTCTAAATATAGTGCATTATATCCAAATTATAGTGCAAAGAATTCGAATTATAGTGCAAAGAATTCAAATTATAGTGAAAAGTAGCCGAATTATAGTACAAAGTATTCTAAATATAGTGCATTATATCCGAATTATAGTGCAAAGAATTCAAATTATAGTGCAAAGTATTCGAATTATAGTGCAAAGTATCTGAATTATAGTTCCATGTACCAAGTGCATACTATATAAATTGAAGTGCAATTATATATTTCCCAAATTTATTTAGATATCACTTCCACTTTCAATAATGAAAGAGAAGCATGCAATTAAATATTTGCTTTAAACAATGAAAACAATTTGAATTGCATTGCAACAATGAAGAGCATTGTTGTAAATTATGACAAAAATATTTTTTGAAAATTTAGAAAGAAAATTGTGTGGCAACTTAATTTATATCATTGAAAAGGTAATTTATTGCACTTTCAGATGGCGTAAAAATGATTGTGTTGTAATATTTTCAGAAGTTAAGAAAAAATGCAGAAATTTGGTTTAATTTATTAATTAAAATTTCAAAAAAAAAGGCAAGGAGATGTGCACACTCCCATCCTTCAAAGTATGTTTGTGCCAAATTTCGTAGTTCTAGTTGAAGTGGTCTGCCATGTGAAACACCAACACATACATATTCTCCTTTATTATTAGTGCAGATATCAGCTACTATGATTACCTTGTGCCTCATTCCAAGAGGCATTTTTATATTAAAAGCCTAATTGAATTTTCATTAACAATTTTTGAAGGCTTCTCATGTAAAATAAAGGTATTCTGAGTACTTGATTTGCTGGTTAGCAGTACATATGTTTTATTAGTTTTATAACAAAATGCAGAGCATATGAGGTTTAAATTCATGTGAAACGTACATGTTTTTTTCATATGTTTTAATGCCAAGATATTTACTGAGATAATCAAGCTTCTTTTTATTCAGCATTTGCTTGATTCCCTTGCAAAACATTCTTCAAATTACGTAAAAATAAATTATGATTAGGTTCCAGTGATACAATAATCCAAGCCAAGAAAGCACCAACACATTTTGATATACTTAATGTTTTCCAGTAAAATAGTTCATTCTCTGCATCCTGTAAGAAAAAGTAAAAATTATAACTACATTTTTTTTAATGTACAACTATATTGTCAATGAAGAAAATCAATTTTAGTAAATTATTTATTTATTGTCAAAATTTAAAGTAAAGGGAAACAGAAAAACGCTTACAGTCTACTTTGAAAGAAAAAGACAATCATAATAATATTTCAAAAGAAAAAAGCATGCACTTAAATTTATACATCACTTGGAAACTTCTGGAACTTTCTAAAACAGATAATTTTATGCAGCATTGCCAATAAATCTTTAATAGCTTGAGGAAAATTATTGGTTTGCGTGCATCTAAAAAGTCGGGAAAAGAATTTGGAGAAATCTGGATTTTTTTTTTTTTTTTGGGGGGGGGGGGGGGGGGGTTAAATGTGGCAATATAATAATGGTTTTTTATAGATGCATCTAAATTCAATATTAAGGCTTATTATTTAAAGACCTCCATTCGTAGTTGAAATGCATCGGTAAATCAATTTGAAAATAAAATGATACAATGAATCATTCAGATGAAACCAGTTCAAATTAAGCAGTACATTGCTACTTGGATTGTGCTACAATCTTTGGATGAGAAACTTGCATAGATGACAGCATATGCATGAATGCAAAAGTTTTAGCTTATAATTTTCAAATTCCATCAGTATTACTGTTAGATTGCAAAAATTGCATCTACATCATTTTTCGGTTTTATCAGTATTTTTAATTATTTAATTCTTCGCCACCAAAGTTTCTTTCATCTCTGACAACTTTTGAAATTCAAACGGTAATTTTTAGCAGTTTCATTAAATATCTTAATTATTTACTTTGTATTCGACTTAAATATTAATTGTCTTTACTTTTGATGTCTTTTCCATTAATGTTTCAACTTTATTAATTTATAAATCAAAATTTTTCAACGGAACTATTTACTCGCCATCTTGGTTCGCGTAGGAATTTTTGCGTTATTTCGCTTTGGCGTCTCACTGTTTTCCTTTATGTATTTTGAATTCTTTTTGTGCTTGACTTAACGAGTGGTTGGTGTGTGTTGTAGCTGCGGGCCGTTGGGCCTCTGGGAGCTTGCCCCTGAGTTATTTTTCCGTTAAAAAATTTAAAAATTAAATGGTTCATCTCTCGAGTTAGAGTTTTTCAGGTCAATCTGCAAGCATAAAAATAGTGGTGTTTTGAATGGTGTCAAGAGAATGCAACCTGAACATATACTGCTTTGTGCTCACGTATTAATGATGACTCGTAATCTTTTTGTATTCTTCTCCAGAATAAATGTGTGAATGGAATGTGGATTTTTACACGATTCAACGGTGCATGAAGTTATTCTGGCGCAGTTATTGGAGCAAAATATTCAGCCCACCATGCACAGCTATACTGAGCTGAATGAAAAGCCTTACCATCGAAATCTTCGTATTCATTATGTCTGCAATGGTGAAGAAAGTTCTGCTGGAAGAATTTGTATATATCTATACTACAGCTAAATCACATGCATAATTACTACAAGGCTTGCTCTGTGTTTTGTATCAACATTTCTGTTGTTCAAGAATCAATGGTGATTTTTCGAAATTCTGTGATGCGAATTATTTGTGCAAGCGTTTCGGGTTGAATTCGAAATAAAATAAACTTGATTGTCTAAGCCAAAAATGAATACAAGTGATAATAAAAAAATCACACATTAAGTATTTTAAAAAAAAATCTTCATACATGTTAATAGTGTGTGTCTAGTAAAATTGAATTCTGTATTTTCTTGGTATCTTTTTACCTCTTGAGGCCTGCAGTGCTTGTTTCTTATATTGTGTAGCTACATTTATCATTTGTGTTTTTATATTGATTGTTATGTGCATCCAAATTACTATTAATTCATAATGTGGCAGTAATACTTAATTTAATCATTTATTAATAAAAAATATTTAAAATTAACAACTTGATTTTGTTTCAATTTCTCTAATTTGAACTCACAATTTGCAATGTACTAACTGTGTTTTCAGCAATTTAATTTCTATAGCGACTAAGTTTTTCAGGTCTGCAAAGGTAGGTGATTTATAAAAGTGTAGCTAGAATTGCATATTATTGTGTTTTATATTTCAGCGCCCAGTATTGATTTAATAATTTATATATATATTAATCCAAATTTTAACATTGGGCACCTACCTTGCAATAACGTTTTATAATTAACAACCCACCATCCAATAATTACATTAAAGCTGAATAAATCATGATAGCAAGCACATATGTGTACGATTTAAGATAAACCCAGTATAATGCATTTCATAAAAACAAAGATTTTTGACTTATCTTTTTATATAGAACTGGCATTGCCTGTGGTATCATGAATGTGAATGAAATGAAAAAGAAAACGCTTACAATGACAAAGTTTTTGGTACTTCTTCAAAACATTGCGATCTTTGTCTAGTCCTTACCCTCGAAAATATGATAGATATTTCTATTTAATAAAAGTAATAAGGCACTGGCAAGTGGTGGCAGGAAGGGGTAAAAACCATTAAGGTTGCTCACATTTAAATGTATTTTATGTTTTGATTCTGAAAACTCGTGATATTTTCTATATTATTTATCATGCTCATGATTTTACTTTGACATTACATAATTTTAATACAATTGAAATGAACTTAAATTTTTAAAAAATGATTCTTTCACATGTTCATTATATTCATGCTTTGAGGTACAGTGCGCATAATGTTTGACCAAAAATAAAATATCTGTAAAATATGCTTTGTTTCAGTATTGGCATTTCATTATTTAACAGTTTTAATGCCTAGATAAAATAATTACACATTTTAAATGTAAAAAAATATTTTGTGAAGCGATTCCCTAATTATATTCCCCAAAATCATCCAGGTCAAAACGTTCAGCCACTGCTTAATTTACAACTAAACCACCACTGCATCCAACGAAATGATATCGGATTATTCCTAGCAAAACATACTAAAAAGTCATTAATTGCACGTTTCCCTGCTCTCAATTATAAGTTTTTTCTCTGAAAGATGGCGCAGACGTAGCCAGGGAGAAACTGGCCGTTTTTTAATGGTTCCTCATTGGAAACAAAACTCTGACCCCCATCAAGAAAAAATGATTACAAATGAACGAACAAAGGTATTTTAACCGTTCTTGTTTTAAATCAAGGAGAAATGCTCCTCACCAATTTTTTAAAAGATAATAAAATTAGAATGGCAGATGGAGTAATTTGAGTTTCAATTCTTAAAATTTTTTGTTGAAACTGATTTTTTTTTAAATTTCAGGAAATTACATTAGACTTGCAAAACAAATGTCATTAAAATAATAATTATTTGCTCTATCCGATAGTACATCAATTGTTTTTCTACGATCATTATTAGTCATTGATAGGCCCAAAACGTTCGAAAAATCACCCAAAACAACACAAAGCAGTAAATAAAATATTTTCTACATTAAATTTTAAAATTTGGGCTTTGAAGTGCATTGAGTCAGCATTATGACTACCAAATATTGTACCTATACCAAACTGTGTACCAAATATTGTAACTGTAAGTGCGATAGATTCGTCTGGACATTGCACGTACACACAAACACTTTCTTTTATAAGTATAGAAGAATAGATTATTTGAGCTGAAAACATTTTTCAAAGCATTAAAGTTCACTAAAAGTCATCTGTTAAGTTTCCATATGAATGAGACCACAAAAATGTATCGAATTTTTGTCATTTTATCTTTCCTTTGACATTTACCCTTTCCTGTTCAACCTCTCTATAATTCAACATAAAATATTGAATAAGGTCTTGTACAGGATAGAGAAACAGCAATTCTGATGGTTATTGGAATGTATTGAATTGGTTTATGGTAATCAAGTTCACTTATTTGTTTTTAACTTAGAGATTTCAACATTATAAACTTGCTAATAAAAAAATGGTAGATTACAGAAATATTTTTAGTCTAAATGTTATTTACTTACATCAAATTTAAATGACTCTAAAATAGTTGAATTCTTATCTGGTAGACATAATTTCTCATCCACATTAGCAGTGCTGAAACTCAGCAGGAGACACATAGGATATATGATGATGACAATGCACTTTAGTTTACATTTCTTAAGATAATTAAAGAATTGCTTCAGATTTCCAATATCATACCTGAAATTCATTTCAATATTTATAACTCAAAAATATTGTAAGCATCTTTCAAAAACTGCCAGAAAAGTACTACATAACATAAATTTAATGTAGTTAGTTGATTTAATACAGCATTCAAACATATAATATTCACTTATAAAATCAAAAATATTGCAAGCATAAAAAATTAAGTGAAAATTCATTTTGTGGACAATCTATATTTAAAGTACCACTGCTTCTAATTAAAATAATACTCAGATGGTGATTAAAATAATCAGGATTTCACCTGAACAGCTCTTGGTTGATTTTCAACTTTAACTACATTTTCTTTTTTTTATAACAATTTGCTTTTGTCTAATTTGTTTTAATATAGTGGCTTCTATAAGAAAGAAAATAATTTAGATAAAATGATTTTTTAAATCTTTAAATTAAAAACAAATAATATATGGATTTTAATGTAAAATATACAATGCAGGGGTGATTGTGGCTTCATGAAAAAATACCTGAAATTTTAGCAGGAAAATTATGTGTAGGGAACGCATATGTATTCATTCCTCACAGCGCAGACTTTTTTCGCATGCAATTTTTAATATGCTTTTTTCATATAAGAAATTGATTTAATTTATTTTGTCTAGTTCACGGGTTTTCAATAACATTCTATAACACACATGAAAAAAACCCATCAAAATTGATAACAAAACAATATTAAAAATATAACAACATTTTGTATGAATAGCTTTAATGAATATATATATATAAATTCTTATGGGATCATTCTTAAGTGAGCTAGTTATTCTTAGTTATGGTATGGCATTTTCTAAAAAATTCATTTGGATTGAATCGGCATAATCCAAAGTAAACAACAAGAATATATGAAAAAAAATTTTCTCCAAAAAACCTAATTTTTTTCCCCGGTTTTTCATATTTTTTATAAAAAGTTTCATGTTGCTACAAAAATAATCTCTCATGAAATGATTTTTTAAGAAAATGAAAATTAGGACTTCTAATTATATTTTAAATAAAACATTTCATCCTAGAACTCCGTAGTATAGATTATAATTTGTGCAGTCCGTATTAGAAGCCGAAACTACGAAGAATCTGTAGTAGTTTGAGTGTTTGGTACTCTTAAATTTTAAAAAATAGATTTATCACAAAATACTAGAATTCCGGTATTGAGGATGAAGAAAATACCGGAAAACAATCACCCCTGACAATGCTTTAAAGCATAAGTTTCTTAAACTAGGAAATCAATATCATACAAAGAAAGCCAAAAATAAAGATAAACTCAGAGGTAATCGAATAAAAAAAAAGCACACAAGGAATTCATTCTAGTCCATTTTTTTCAAGGGCTAAAGATTAAGTTAAGATTCTATTTTTAAATTTATTCTAATTTTTCTAGTTGATTGTTTTTAAGCTTTCTTAAACAGCTGGTTTCATGTATATTATACAGTCAAACATCGCAAATCCGGAATCGTTGGGACTTCAGCAATTCCGGATTTGGGATAATTCCAGATCTTAGACCATTTCAATATTAAGAAGTGAATTTAACATCATAAAACACGCAATTCAATTTAAATTTTTAAAAAAACTTATTTATTACTTGTTTTCTTTGATTTATAAACATAATTAATAATATTTCTTATTAATTTTAACATTTTTACAAAACATTTAATTTAAAGTGAGTTGCTTTATTAGTTTCAGTTTTTGATTAAGTAACTTCTCTTTTATTTTATGTATCGCCATTATGTCCGACTCCGAAATAAAGTCCCTTTCCTCAAGTCCTTTTATTGCGGTGTTCAACACTTCCACTAAACTGTCAATTGGTATTTTATCTCCCACTTGTGTTTCTTCTTCGCTCTCCTCACTATCGGATACTGAAGTTTTGGAGTTCAACACCATACTGCATATTTCGGCATCGGGGCTTTATCGTCACAATGCAGTACTTCAAAAGCATCATCTTCGGCAATTTCTTGTTCTATTGACTTGATGTACTCAAATAGTTCAAAAATTTCAGCTTTTCTTTTGAGATCCTAACATTAGAATTACAATACCCCCCTCCCCCGCAATACCTTCGTCGAACATAGTTGTACATGTGGTTAAATCCCTCCCCTCCCCAGATGGTTATGACCGGTTTCTGCTGACACTGGGCACCGATTTGGTAGATAAAAGTTAGGATATATATATTTTTTTTTTGGGGGGGGGGAGTTACGGAATGAAAAAAGGTCCGGATTTTGGACGTTTGACTGTAATTTCATGTAAACTACTTGAAGCAAAATCTGCTTTATCTATTTTAGCATTTATTTGATAAATATTAATAAGGATTCTTTTATTTATGTACTGAACAAAATATACTATACATTAAAATATAAGTTGCATACAAACTTATCTTTAATAATAAAATTAAAATAGTTCTTATGTACATACCTATCAAAAACAGATACACAGCAGATTATACAAAGGAAATTGAATAAATTATGAACAGGCTGAGATAAAAATCTGAAGTGTTTCAAAGACTCCTCTTGTTCAAATGATGTAGAAATAAGATGAATCAAAAATAAAGTTTCCAAGAATGACATGCCGCCTAAAAGTCCATGACAGAGAAAGCTGAAATTATGAAAACATCTTTCAGCTTTATGAGCTAAATCAATAGCTGATTCAACTTTCAATGCACTTTCTTGTGAACTGTCATTATTAGATGTTTGAAATAAATTATTAACATCAATTGCTTTGAAACCTCCTAAAAAAGAGAAGAAAATGTTTATTTAATAGTATGTATTTTTAAAACAGTTTTTATTTCAAATTGATTATATGGTTCTTTTATAAATAACAGTATTTAGCTTACAAATAAAATTTTATATTATACACACACATTTATATATATATATTGAACATCAATAAACAAAAATTAACATCATATTTTAATTATTTTATTTTAAAAATGCACTGAACAAACAAAAAAGATAACATAAAATTTATTATTTCACTCTTTTAATAATAGACTAGGTTCAACAGAATTTCTTGTTGTAAAGCTGAATTCTTGAAAAGATTTTTAATTATATTTAGTATTAACACAGCATTTATTTAAAAAAATGTTTACTAAAAATACAAGCACATAGTTTATATTGATGCTTTTAACAAAAAAAGAACAGAATCTGAATCAGAAAGTTTTATTTTGGGTATTTTTATGTCAGTATTTTTGACAAATTCAAATTAGCATAATCTAAGAAATATTTTGAACCAAATATTATGAAACACACCCATTTAAGATGTATCAACTTTTAAAAAATCAAGAGTTGTTTTGTACAATTGAGAGAACTTAGACAACGAAAAGAGAATCAAACTTTTCGATAATAACCTATTTTATATTCCGATCAGTTTCTGGTTGTGATATTTCTTTCAATATTGAGACTTGATAAGTTCCATATTATACAAGGGAAAAAAGTTTTAAATACTAATAAAATTAAAAATAGAAAACATAATATCAACACAAATTAATTATATTAAAACATATGACATTTCTAAACTTTTAAAAAATATCTCAATTATATTAAAACATATGACATTTCTAAACTTTTAAAAAATATCTCAATTCTTCTACAAGGAAAAAATTATTTTAATGTATATTTTTATACTAAAATCTCCGATTATACGAAAAAAATCTTAAAATTTCTAATATTATACGATAAGTTATAAACAATACCTGTTACCATTCTAATTATAAGATTGCCAATCAACACACAGAGAGAATCCTTCCCATAACTTTTTTTTTTTTTTTGAATTTTTGTCAAACTGATATATATCATTTTTGGCAAATCTAAGCAATTTTTTACTTAAACTTGCTATCATAATAACATGATGTCATATTATGTAAATCACAATTTTCTTCTTTTATTGGAAGTTCCTTTCAACTTCTGGTGGCAGTGTAATCTGAAAATCAACTTGGACTTGTTCTTTGTGCCAATAAAAGTATAAAATAAGTGCACCAAAGAAATGTAAAAATAAAATATATATAATGTAACATGCAATGGAATAAATATTAACTCAAAAAAAAAAACCTTACTAAAGTAGAACTTACTTTCATCTTCAATAAAAACCTTTCCTATAGGTCGGCTTGATACATCACATTTTATAAAACTACAACCTGTTGTGTCAGAATAGGATCCATTAACACCGGGGTTATTTACTTTGTTTTCTGAATCATTTACATTTGCCTCTTGATCAGTTTGATCTGATTTTATACTCAAAGTATATTCATACAATCCCATTTGGCTTCCAGAGGGATTCGAACTACTTGATGATATTACATTGGATCTTGTACTTTCTGAACCAGGCAAAGGTGGAAGTTGACGCTGACGTTTCCTTCGGTTTTGTCTCGCTATACTGGTTGAACTCATTATTAAAATTAACAGAATATAATTTGAAGACAGTAAATAGTAAAAGGAGTAAAAATTCTACTTTCAAGATAAAATTATTGTGGAGAAGGTCACTTCACTTTCAAGCTCAGTACTATACAGCGATTTTGAAAACCATTGTTTTTATTCTACATCACTTATTTCAGATACAGCTCACAAATTAAAAAAAGAAAGAAAGAATTCTGAAAAAGGGTTTCCAAATATTGTATTTATACATAGATTAACTGCAATGCAACACTTTTCTTACTACTTGGTCCATTATTTTTCTTCAGTATCAGATACATTTCCTGTTACCATGGGAGCATTTGTTTACACATACAATGACCACTTCAGTTCAGTTGACTTTTGAAACGAAGGTTAAAAAATGACAGATTTGTCGGTGAAAAATTAAACTATACACTAAACTAATAAACAATATAATGACAATAAAGATGTACTAATACAGAATAATTTCCCTGTATTGCTGCTAACCGAGTACTGATAATTAATGGCGCCAAATCATTTTCTCTTGACTCATCAAATGAACTCGCAAATTTAGGGGTCTATTCTGGTACCCCCGGTTGGGTTGGGTTCCGCACGTTAACAACGGAACCCAACCCAACCGGGGACACCAGAATAGACCCCTTAATTTTGAAACTCATGTCGCATCTTACAGGAAGAAAAAGAACTAGACGTCGCAGAAAAGTGTCAATAACCTGTCCAATTACTTTCGTCATGTGACAGCTATGGGCGAGTTTTCTGTATTCTTTATTTACATTAAAATACCGTAGCTACGTCATTCCGGTGTAATGCTAACGGGTCTATTCTGGTTGGGTTGGGAGACGTCACTTTTTACGCCCGTTAACGACAAGTGCGATTCTCGTACCCATTTTTCCAACCGGTTGGGATCTCGCTCGGTCGAAAAAAGGACTCCAATTTCTCGCCAGCTCTGTACCTGCCGTAAACGCTATTCACTAGCGAGAAGTGTTGTTTCGATATCAGAACTTATCAAATTTTCGTTTAAAATGGAGGCTGCTAAGACATTAATAGTGTTTTAAAAGGGTTTATCGGGATAAATGTAATACATTTGACCAATCTGAAGAAGAATTTATCAATTACTTTAGATTTTTTAAAAAGTAGTTAAATCTTTTATCGAATTAAATAATTTAATCTAATAATTTAATACGACAATCTAAAGTAATTAAATCTTTAAAAGTAGCTAAATCTTTTACTTCTCCATCAAGATAGTCAATAATGATAGTTGATAATTAGCTAAGATCAATTACATTTAAAGATTT
Organism: Araneus ventricosus; assembly: GCA_013235015.1. Classification (NCBI taxonomy): domain Eukaryota; kingdom Metazoa; phylum Arthropoda; class Arachnida; order Araneae; family Araneidae; genus Araneus; species Araneus ventricosus. The sequence continues at coordinate 79,244 of BGPR01002475.1, read as the reverse complement.
AATTACTTAATATTTTCTTATTAAATTAAATTAGGGTAACATTTTTTTTATCATTGAGTGTGGAACGACTTTCCTCATTCCGTATATATCATTACAATTTTTTTTATTTGGGTTTTAATTCAAAGAAATTTGTCAAATATTTACAAAGTAATTGCAGTGTCAGATTTGACAACAAAAGAATTTTTCTTATTCCTTGATAAAGATGTAATTTTTTTAATGTTGTGAAAACTTGCTGAATTTAATAACTTTTTTTCATGTTTTATTTTCTTATGTAATTGGAAAAATGAACAAATGGTTTGTAATATTAATTTATAAGATTTATTCATGTTAAAATAATTGGCATGGAAAAAAGTTTATTACTTTTCCTCTCTCTAGAAAATTGGTAAAATTACATCAATATATTGAAAAAAAGACTGCTATTTATGTTCTATAAATGTATAATATTATTATAAATGTATATTTTGTAAAAGATAAATGGTTTAACCCCCCCCCCTTAACAATGGACTTATGAAAACAAGAAAGATGCATTATAATGCATCTTATAAGAGCAGAAGTTAAATCTTCCCACCTCTTACCCTTGGTGTCTTTTGAAAGGATGCGATCAACTTTCCCACTTAAAATTTGTGGGTATTTTTCAAAATAATCCAACATAATTTCGAATTGGGAAGCAAATGTACGCTTCGCCATAGTTCCTTTGGCGATTCAAAACTCGAACTGAATCTGAAACCATAAAAAAAATATCGGATGACGATCGCTTGATTTGCTGAGCGCGCAGCAGAAATACGTCACTTCCTAGCGTAAAGCGATATGTTACCGAGATACGTGAATCAGACCCCTTATTTCGGTCGAGAAAAAGCCATTAACGATCCGCGGTCGAAAGGCGAAACGCTCCCAACCCAACCGGGGTATGAGAATAGACCCGTAAATCAATGGAACCTTCAAAGCGAAATTTCACGTTTTTAATGTAAATAAACAAACCAGAAAACTCATCCATACTCTAATCAGACTTTACTTTAGGGTTGATCAGTATGGAAGCAACACAAGGGCTATTTTAGGACGCATCTCGATGACGAGGACGATACCTGAGTTGGCACCCTCCTTCAAAACATCCGCACCACAACAGTGGGATGACGTTTGACCCACGACGTCAGATTTAACGTGCATTAGGCCCACATGCACGGCAGATCTTCAGTGGAATCGGGCTTTGAACCTGGAAGCTTCCGAAGTTGAGACCTTACCGACAGGCCTTAGCGGCCTTTTCATCAAAGATCACAGTATATTTCAATGGTATTCTAGTTCAGGTTTTTAAATTCAAAGAAAAACGAATCCTTGATTTTTCAGAATCTCTCAATGATTCTGTGTCCAGTTTCTCGTATCTTGATCGATTCTAAATTCAGATCCCTGAGTCGAATCCTCATCTCCGATAGGATCTCTTTTAGCGGAGGTGACGCTCACATCATGCATGGTAACGTAATGTTCTAGTCTTCCATGCAAAAATAATCTTCAGATTTTTTTTCCGGTATTCAGTTACGGAAGAATTTTCTGCTTTGTTTACTTACATTAAAAACCTTGACTTTTTTGCATTACTTTTGGACTTCCGCTTTGAAGATTCCATTGACTTAACATTATACCGGAATTACGTAGTTAAGGCATTTTAATGTAAGTAAACAAAACAGAAAACTCGTCCATAAAAGACAAGTCCCATCTCTAATACACGATTTAACGAGTGATTAGAAACTGTTTTATTTAAAGGCTGCCTTCCGTGGAGAAACTAAGTTTATCGAAATAAGTGTCAATACATTTGAATCATTGTTTTCAGTTTTCGAAGAACGCTTCGGAAATAAACGAGCCATTGTTGTTCGTTCATAAGCTTGGTAAAAAAATTAGAAAATTGTATGACTTATCGCTAGATTTGAAGGATATTCCTTCTGTAAAACAGCTTTTAAAATGTTTATAGTCAAGAGCCATATTGCTAGATCAGTTACGGAAAAACCAATCTAATGAATTCTGTAAAGGAACTCAAGACATAATAAATAAGCCAAATTAATTGCTTGCTGATTCAAATAAAGCCAAACATTCTTTCAAACCATGCATTTTAAGTAAGATCGAACATCCTTTGTCATTTTCTGGATTTTTAAATACGAGTATTCCTAAGCAAATTAAATTTTTAAAGGAACAGAATTTGTGTAAAAATTGTGTTTAAGTTTCATAATGCACCGTGTAAATCAACGTTCATTTGTAGAACGTGTTACATGGCCGGTCACAGTGACGTAGTAGGGGTTAGTGGCAACCGGGGAAAAATATGGCTTTTTTCGATCCTATCAGGGAAGTGGCGTAGGGAGGGGGTCGACGCCCCACAGAGTTTTTGCCAAGTTGGCATTTTGGCCATCAGCGAGAAAACTTGATGGAATAATTGAACATTGCATTTTATTCTGCACGCCAACTCGTGAAGAGAGTAGAGATGAAATGTCGCGTATGTAAGGTAATATGGTTGGAAAAAAATTAATAAAAACAGATGGAAAGACACACTTTTATTAATGTAAATAAAACTAGCTACGTGACCCGGCGTTGCACGGGCTATCTCGAATAATGCGTCATTCCTTGACGGAGAGAAAAAGTGAGGTCATCTGACACATGCCCAACATTCTCTCCTAAATAAATAAGGAGAAAAGAGCGGTTCAATCATTCCGTCCGCGTAAAGGCTTCAAAATATACTTCTAAAAAATCGCAAAAATAATCTTTATTTTGTAAAATTAGGATTCCGGAATTATTTTTTGTCTGACTTTAGTACGGAAGGAATGAGATAACCCAGCGTTGATCGGAATCCGTATTTTTTCATATGCACGCCTCCAGTTTATATGTACATAAAGCAAGATGCACTGAGTACATGAAATCTAAAAGTGAAACCTCATAGAAAGCAATAGTTTTAGTAAAAACCCTATATGTGTGTGTGTGTGCGATTTAATTTTCCCTGTTTCTTTATATCAATTACCAAAACCCACTCAAAACTCTATCCACATTGACTTGTTGCATTGTTCAGGTTTCCATATTGCAACAATACATTTTTTTTTATTTCTGTCAGCGTCACTTTTTTATTGTTGTTGTAACAATGTTCTTTAAAGTAAACGACTTCAACAATAAAATAAATTTTGAATTGCGCTGCAACAATGAAAAGTATTGTTATAAAGTATCCGAAACAATGAAAAGCATTGTTGTCAATGAGTTTTTAATTAATATCTTTTTCACTAATTAAAATTTCGATATTTAAATAGCCGAAATGGCTTCCCTGGATTATTCCCCATCTTTTGGTACCTTCCGCGCGCTTCTCCGTTCGGCGGTTCGTGAGAAGATAGAAGGACATACATACATACGTTTGTTTACCTTCGAATTTTAATAGAGTAGATGTATGGTGTATTAAAAATTAAATTTTAGAAAAATTATTTTCTACCTTTCAATTTTTAATTTATATTCTTAATTATAAACCAATTTTCAATTTTTTCTGGAATTTCTACCAATAAGCCACTCATATGGAATAAAAATTTGATTTAGTCGATTATCTGATTATTAATTTTTGAAAATATTAAAACAGTGTATTGTCATCGAAACTACATAAATTAACAAAATTTTAAATCTCTGAAGGCCGAAGCTAGTATGATTGGTACATTTGAAATAGGAATGTCAGTCTTACATTGCCCTGGTGATGTCGTTAGGAGATGAATGTAAGATAGTCCATAATACAATTTTGGAACCGTTTATCCAGCAATTCAGATTGAGTCTTTAAACGTACCAACTACAGTAGAACCCAGGGAATCCAAACACCAGGAATCCGAACAACTTTTTAAAATTTCCTGAAAACTTTTTTCTGAAAAATGAAAGAATAATAACAATTACGAATCAGAAACAAAGCTAATGTTTATTCCTAACTTAAAAGAAGTATTCGAATTGGTTTTTAAGAATGAATACAGCACCTTAATTAGTGGAAACAAACTCATATATCTTCTTTTTACCCTCAACTTTTTGCTACTGTAGATTACGAATCGCCGCGTGCTCTTCCCGTTCGCCTTCACAGAGCACCAGAGTCAATACTCTACTGCATTTGGTGTATCAAGAGTATTTTACCGAATTTTCCGGAACCCGAACAGAGGTCAGCCCCAATTAGGTCGGATTCCCGGGATTCTATTGTATTTAATTAGTTTAGCTTAGTTTAGGTAAATTTATATTCAGTTTTGAAACAACGCGAGGGCTATATCAGGATGCTTTTGCCTTGGTCACATGACGAAGACGGCACCTGGGCCGATACTTCCCTCTCCAAACTTCCATACCTCAACAATGATAGGATTTTTGAATCTCGACGCCAGATTGCACTGGATCTTCATACACAGAAATGTTCGATGGTTTCGAATCAGGAATCATCCGTCCCCGAAGCCGAGCCCTTAACGCCAGACCACTGAGGACACTCTTTTTTTAGAGGAAGTAACAAAGATTGAAATAATTATTAAATTTTATTTCTAAAAAATTAGATCCTGAAAATTCTTACATTCCAACTTTTATAACATATGACGAATATAGAATAATCCGAAGTGATGCTACCTTTAGAGTTTTAAAAATTCAGTACGTGTAAAGAAATGTTATTCTCACTTTTGGGGTATTTTTTTTAAATTGTCAATGCGTGTAAAGAAATGTCATTTTTATTTCAGTTATTTGCTCGCTCTACAACCACTCAGAGGCATTGTTTGATATCATTACTGTATGATGTGCAAAGTGAATGTTTATTTAATTGGAGAAAACTTTCAAATATTAACATCAACTCTATTGGGTGGGCTTCAAAGAGACTTTTGCAAATTACATAAGCAGTTTTCTTTTTTCTCTGTGTTCATGTGTCAATTGAATTGGTTTTCTATATTTTAAGTGAGGTTTTAGTTAAGTTTCAATTGAATCTGCTCTCTATGTAAATTAACAGTACAATTAATATATGAGTTTATTTATAAATGAGTTTATTTTATTTATTTCATTCTTTTTAGGATTTTAATGTTTTTTTTCCTTTTTATGCTTCATGTGTCAATTGAATTGGTTTTTTATGTTTTAAGTGAGGTTTTAATTAAGTGCCAATTAAATTCGCTTTCTGTAAAAAAAAAAATAGGGTTTTATGTTCTATTACGCGTTTTAAATGGGGTTTTAATTACGGGTCAATTGAATTCGGTTTTGTGAAAATTAATGTGTACTTTAAATAAGGTTTTATGTTTTGTTCTTTCCTTGATTTTCATGCTTTTAAGCGAAGTTCTGCAGGGAATCAGGGGCAAAACGAGCATGGACTCAGATCGTTGCTAGGGCCGAATAGCGCAGCTGGGATATCCTTTCATTTCCGGTTTGGAAACGTTGCAAGATGGCGAATTTTGGGAAAAGGCGCTAAACTTGGCATGACGCTTTCTTCTTGGTCTCAGAACCGGACGCTTGACCAATCACGGTCAAGCGCCTTGAGTGGGGGTGACGTAAGTCCCTTATCCGTATTTAAGGGATCGCGACGCGCGGTCGGCTCTCTGGAAAAACTAATTGCATGTAATATAGCCACCTTTATTGCAGGCGATTACAAAGCCAAACACTGACACTGGGACTGCCATAAAGCAAACAAACTGGGCAATCAGCTGTACAGCTCTGCCCAAAAAACTAAAATGAACACAATAGCCCCAGAAACACCAACGCGTTTTCACCCCAGAGGTTCCACCATTATCGATTTAGCAGTTGCCAGAAACATCAATTATGTCAGTACTGCAAATAGTGAGAATGAACTCTCTAGCGATCATCTCCCTGTCCGGTACTGGCTTGACACAAACACAATTACATACACACACAAAATTTTTGTTCCAAATTTTAAGAAATACCAAGATACCATCATACAAAACCCCACAACTGAGTTTAACCCCCAGAACTGTGCAGACATAGAAAAAGAAGTCATGCGGTTCACAATTGAACACCTGAAGAATTACAACACAACAGGTAAATGGGTGAACCACAGAAAAGAGGAATGCTCTGCGGAAATTAAACGACAAACCAAAATCAGAAATAAACTCAAGAAAATAGCACAAATTTCTCAGGATCCAAGAGATAAAAATCTCTACAATAGAGCTCAAAACTACCTTAGAAAATTACACGCTGAGGCCAACCAAAAGCGCCAAAGCCCAAGGACTCTTCTCCTTCCAGATTAAGCAAGATTGCTGAATGCACCACCCATGAAGATGCAAGATAAAGGAAATGAGCCAACTAGCCCTTTTCAGGGCTTGCGTCGAAGGCCCACCCCCTCCCTGGACCTAAGTCTTAGACCCAGACCAGACATGACGAACACCAGAAATCGCTTACACCAGTGCCAAAGCCAGGTAACGGGTTACCCCAATTTCTAATCAAACTCTCTTAATTACAAGTTTTTGTTTACTTTTTATTTTATACTAACATTCTTATTATGTATTTATTTTCTTTTCCATATCTTGTTGTATGCATGTGAGTATGGAAGGTTGAATGACTGAAATGAATGGAGACGAATAAATGAGGCATCTAATTGGACTTAATTACTAACAACTTCCCTTCCAGCACTAATATTAATCTTCATTCCAGGTAAATTTAATTTAATTAGGATAAACTCAACTTTTTAGCCAGGCGTATAGTTATGTTTCGGAGATTGTGAACCGCCGAGTTCGTGTGCTCCGCTAAAAGCAATCATCGTTGGTGTGTGTCTTTCCTTGCCTGCCTGGACCCCTGGTCGTGGCTTAGCGAAATTGCTGAACAAGTCCGCAATTGAGTAGCTCCACATTTGTCGCGGCGATGTTCAATGCAGTAATCCGGTTACATCGCAGCAACTGAGAAATCGGCAGCATCGATATGGCCTGACTTGCATGCGAAGGAGAAGTCAGTGTGCTGCAGTTTTGACAGCATCTTATTAGGCTGAAGTTGTCCACAACTATCTTGTGGGACGGTGTGATTGCCAAAGCGACGGGCCCTGAGGCGCGTGATGCAGCTTTTCAATGATCATCATGTGAGACGCTCACGATTGACGTTCGTTTACTGTAACCGGTAGTCAGGTGTAGGGTATTGGCATACCCCGAGGAAGCGGCCGCCAAGATTTCCTTGCAGGACGTTTAACATCAATTTGCATCACCTGCGGACTGCTCGCGACGCGTAGCAGGAAGGATGAGGAAGACGTCTACACTAAGTGACTGTTGGGTGTTGGCAGGCCCCGTGATTCCGGTAGGAAGCTACTTTGATGAGGAAGAGCTTTGAGCCCTCCCGACGGGCGCTGAAGTCGCCACCTTCTGAGAATCAACTTCCGATGGAGTCGACAGATATCTGGAGATAAGTGTTTTTTCTAATATTGTTATGTTAAATTTTTTTTAGCTTCGATCGCTAAAAGCTTAGGATAGGACAGTAATTGCAATATCTTGGGTTAAAGGGGTGGATTTCAAACAAGTTATGTAAAAGAACAAAGATGGATGATAATTTGCAGTTAACCAAGATGTGGTATCTTTTGTAATTGTGGTATTTTTATTCAATGTGTAAAATGTGTTTCTGTGCTGGTGTTTTTTTTAAGAATTTATATGGGGTCTGAGTAGCGTAGAATAATTATAGGGTAAATTGGGGAAATTAAATCATTGTTCGGCGGGTAATTTGTCCTTCATTTTCTCTCGGTAAATTGTTATGTGTTAATTGTTAATCAAAGTAAAATGAATAAATAATTAAATAAAAAGGAGAAATTAAAGCTGAGATTCTTTATAACTTTTGTGAAACAAACCTTGGAGGTTTAGTAGAAATAAAAGAAAAAAATGGTCGATGGCAGGGGAAAGATTTATAGGTCTTAATTCCGTGACTCATGCCTCATGTAGAATGAATGTTTTTGTTTATTCAACATTTTACTATTTTACCGGTAGGGCGTCCACCGATTTCATTTTATCTCATGTATTTAACTTAATGTAATAATAATCGTGCAATATCATAGCATGGAAGGGGTAATTAAAGTTAATCTAACTCTCTTAATAAATGTCATTTTTTATTTACGATTCTTGCAGTGTTGTTTGTTCACGCATGGATCACATCCAAATTTAATCTGAGTGTGTTTGGTTAAAATTTTATTCCAGTGGTTATTGCATTTACACAACGCACTTGTTAATCATTATAACTGTTTTTAATGCTTACAGAAAATGTTGATTGATGTTAATGTTAATTGGATTCTATTAAACGAAGTAATTTATGTTAAAATCACGACAAATCTATCCGAAAAATTCATTGAAAATCTGTTCATGTTTTTGTTCTCATTCTGATTTTTATTATCAAGATATTTTTATTGTTTACTCTATCTGTTGTTTTTTAAAATTAAATGTAATTGTTTATACAATTCTATTTATCTTGACTTGCTTTCTGTTTGTAACGATGAAATTTTGTAATTTATTTTTCGTTCACTTTCCGTTTTACTAGAGCAGGGGTGGGGAATTATCAGGAAATTTAGGCAAAAGGCCTCTCGAGCGGAACCTTATATAGACAATTCTATATTTCAATGCAATTTGTAAGTAACTGATAGAGCCGCAGAAGAAACTCAAAAAAGCCGCATACGGCCTCAAGGCCACAGGTTCCCCATCTCTGTGCCAGAGTTCTGAAATTTTGTATGCTTATGTGCTATTGATGACAATACACAATTTTAATATTTTCAGAACTTAAATATCAGTTTATCGATTAATTTAATTACATTTTAATACCATATGCGTGGCGCCACGCGTTAAGAAATTCCAGAAAAATTGATTTCCAGATTCTATAATATTTATAATTAATAATTGTAAAGCACATACTAAAAAATAGAAAATAATTTTAAAAGTTTTACTTTTAAATGAATTAATAAAAGTGTATTTTTAAAAACAGTTTTTAGAAATTATTAATTTATTATACTTATGCACACGATAGTTATCTCTTCTAAGCATCATTTAGATTATCCTGGGTTGAAGTTCAAAAAATATACCATTCCAACAAGTATAGCAACCCCTCGTCGCAGTGGCGAATCCAGGGGGTGGCTATCGGGCTGCAGCCCCCCTTTCCAGAGCCAACCCAGAATTCTTGATTTTACTTAAAATCACTACAGCTGTTTGTTATTAATTTCCGTTTTTTAAAAAAATAATAAAAACGTGGCAACATTGCTTTCTGGCTTGAAAAATTTCCTACTTTTCTAGTTATTCCACTCGTACTTGTAGCGTTGACGCGGTCGAAAACATTTTTTGTTTAGTTATTTCATTGTATTTTTTATTAACTTATCGAAAGTATTGTACTCTTCTTTATGATTCTTAATGTCAGGTGAGTAAAGTCTGTAAAGTTAAAGTGTTTTGGTTTACATAAGCCATGAGGTTTGACATTCGTCACGACGATACAAAATTTTTATGACTTCATCCCCTCCCAGACCCATATCTTGGCCACTGATATATCCAGGGTTAACACAAGATTGTTTTAGGGTCAGTGGCGAATGCAGGGGGTGGGGCTATAGGGCTGCAGCCCCCCCCGAGCTAAGCCAGAATTGTTGATTTTATTTAAAATCACTACAACTGTTAGTTCTTAGTTGCCCTTTTTTAAAAAAATAATAAAAAAAACCGTGTCAATATTGCTTTCTGGCTTGACAGGCTCGAAAATTTCCCCACTTTTCTAGTCATTCCACTTGTAGTTGTAGCATTGACGCGGTTGAAGACATTTTTCTGGCTAGTTATTTCATTGTATTTTTTATTAACTTATCGAAAGTATTGTACTGTTCTTTATGATTCTTATTGTCAGGTGAGTAAAGTCTGTAAAGTTCAAGTGTTTGGGTTTACATAAGCCATGAGGTTTGATATTCGTCACGGCGATACAAAATTTTTATGCCCTCCCCCCCCCCCCCCGACCGGAATTCTGGATTCGCCACTGCCTCGTCATAAACCCAGTCTGTCTTTCCATTTGTCTGAAGCCTTTCTTTGAGGGCAGTATACCTTCGTAGGCTCGCGACACAAAATACGTGTGTTCATCTCATAAAACTATTTGCTGAACGTTTACGCAAGGACTCAGAAAAACTAAACATATCATTAAACATTAAGTACTGTGCAACGAGCATTTATGTTTTAGAATATATTTCGCATTTTTTAAATGCACTATTCAAATTGTTCAGACGGCTTTCTTTGCCGTGATTGTAATTGTATCGAAAATTCATTATCAAATCGACGCATTTTTAATAATTAAATTCTTGTAGTATTCTCATCTACAAGGCACGCTGATACAAAAAAAGAGAGAAAAAAAAGGAAGAAAAATGCGACTTCTGAATTGGGGATAAATTTTTACGCAACGTAGTTAATTTCCACTGAGAAATAAGTTTTCATAGTTGCAGAAATCACGAATTCCGAAAATACAACACAAGTTTAAAGCGACTATAAGTCCCGTATTAGGTTCCGATTTTTTATTGTACCCCTTACAAATATTTCTCGTTCGAAAATATTTACTAAGAAGTAAATTCTTAATAATTGATTCATATAAACAGAATTCGATGAAAACTTATATTGATTTAATTTTTGAAAGAATAACTTTTAAAAATTCTTTTAACCCAAATTCTAATTCACATGAAAAATGGTCACTCCAGTTTTACAAATACAGATGAATCCATCTCAAAAAATCAGTGAGAAAATTTACTGTTTTTATTTTCACCTTCATCTTGATTTCTTTTTTACAAATTATCTTTAATATTAACACTGGGGTACCACGTGCCTTACATACGCGAGACTCTCCTCCCCTGCATTATTATCGGGTTGAAGTTGAGAAAATATACTCTATTGTCCAAATAATCTTTCTAAAATGAGGGAAACTATTTCAGCCAACTTTTATTTTTACGTGTATCACAATGATTAACACCATAAGTAGTAGAAAGAATTAATATACTAAACCGGATGGAACTATGCAACTAGGATGTAACTTCAAAATGTTCATTTGGCGATATTACCTTTGGATCACGCGTGATCCAAAGGTAAATATTACAGAAAGTTAAATATTACGCGAAATATTACAGGAAAAAAATTGTGATGCTATATTTTTCAAAAATTAAATATTGCATTATATGAGTGCGCAGCAGATTGGAACTGGTTCAGTTTTGTTTATTTTTTTTATTTATTTATTACCCACGCCGGCCCACTCACCCATAGAGTACGGAGCATTTTGCAGTTTTGCTTAGAAAGTCACATTTTTTTTTTCAATAGCGATAACTATAACTTCAGAATGTTAGTTTCATTTTTTTTTATTTAATAATAAATATTATGTGCCATAACTTCAGAGATGTATGGAATACAATTATATATCTTTGTTACGTAAGTATTCCTCCTACCCTCCCATAAGAAAATCTGACATTTATAGTTTGATTTACTTAAGTGTTTAAGCGTTTTAGGAATTTGATTGCAGAAAAGTGGTTTTTTTTTTAATAGAATGATTGTGATTACTTTTAAATGAGCCTATTTCACCTAACGCAAAATTCTGAACTTGAAAAGATAACTAATAATAGTGATTTAAATTTGAATTCAGTTTGCTATTATTTTAGAAGCAAAATTATTGTTATCGAAACATCCATTATTCAAATTTTCAGGTACACACTTAGAATTTACTCTGTCATAATCTTAGTTCGGAAAAAAAAATGCAATCGTCAAAGTATATGCGTTTGATTTCACTAAGATTCTAAAACTAGCTAAAAGAAATATCTTTCAAACAATTTTCCGTCAGAACGGGAAGTTAACGCTTTTTTCCGACCCTCCTTATTTATAGCGAAAGACAAAGCAGGACCCTCTTTTCTATTGTAAGATTGTGAGGGGTCACTGTGGTATTTTTATGGGGGTAGGGAAACTTTCAGTTATTCTGAAGTGACAAAAAGTTCCATTTATTTCCTTTTTGGCAAAAAGGTTGTAAATTTGATGAAACCGATGACGTCATAACCTAGTAAACATCAGCGCCATCTCTTAAGAAAAGGCATTGTTAAAATTCTACGAGGCAAGCCTTAAGGAAAGAATGTGAAATTTTATTGCTTAAGTCGGTATTTTTGCGAAATATTTACTGTCACTTAGTTTAGTTTAGTTATACTAACGTCCCGTTTTGAAGCAACACGAGAGCTATTCTGGAACGGACCTCGTAATTTTCGACCTCGGTCAGATGACGAGGACGACACCTGAGCTGGCACTCCCTCTCCAAACTTCCGCACCACACAAACGACAGGACGTTTGGCCCTCTACGTATGATTTAGCCCTGCCACTTCGCTGAAACAATTTGTTTATCGAAAACACACTTATATACTAACTGCAAAATCGGCAAAACTATGTTTGTTTCTGGGAGAAACTGTCGATTCTGCTTCATGCAATACTCGTATATCGACGTTTTACTCATAGATTCAAAAATAGGTGTCTTTTTTTTATATTGATGGTCAGATAGATATATTGATGTTTTAAATATCTATCAATTCTCTAGAATCGCAATAAATCCGATTCAATCGATAAGTCAGCATAATCAATGCGATTAGGCGGAAAACGATAATGATCTGAAGACAGAAGATTAAAAGGAAATCAATTGCATCAAAATTCGTAACCTTAACAAAGAAACATGCCGAGTGAAAAAAGTCAGACGAGATTTTTTTAAAAATATTTCAAACGTGATTTTCAATATATGTCATCACATCAAGAAATGCACCGCTTTCATATTATAATAAACATGGTAATCTTAAAATGTTGTTTGATTTTGTTTTCCTGAAATCTAAAATTCTGTGCATGTGTTTTAATTTTAAATAATCTGCACGATATTCAATATTATTTACTTCATTGTGGCCTATATACCTAGAAGCAAGACCAACGGACATGGCACACTGCAATTTCTACAGATGACTGAACAAAGCATGGACAGGCTAGTTCAAGAATCATGCAGTACTCTATTATCCAGAAAAAACTCTTACCGGGCTTCGGCGAGGTTCCGTTGCTGCCGTGTAAGATATATTCTACTGTACTGAATCATCTTACTCCTTCTAATTTGTAAGATTTCTTGAAATAAACCGACAATATTATAAAGAGTAATTGAGCCTTTCAAAAGATTGAGCATTTTTATAATTGATGACGAGTTTAAATTTCTAAAGCCTCCATCCTAAACATTTGAAAAACCCAAAAATTTCAAATATATATCGTCACTGTTATATTAGATGTTGTAAGACTAAAAACACACACGGCAAAAAATACGTCATTTTGATGTAACAGCCGGACATTACGACGTTTTGTGACGTCATACAACAGTCACATATCACAAACAACAAATTGAGAGCAGATGTAGCTAACCTATGAAAGTGTTTTGCACCAATAAAATGTTTTAGGAAATTTGATATACGACATTTTAATATAATAGTATCCAAATTTAACAAAAATATGCTTTTGAGGGTGGGAACGTGCACCTCAGAGCGCTTTTTTTAATAAGTATTTTAATGAACTGAAAATAAAGCGAGATTTTGGCGTTTGTCTATGATATTATCCACAAAAATTAACTTCACACCATTTTAATTTTTTTAAATGTCTTTTTGATGATACCAATTTAGATATCGTGCAATTTTTCCCCAATTAAAAAAAATCATGATTTGCAACAAACATTTTAATCGCTTGAATGATATTCAAAATAATTGAAATGTTTCCTAAAATCGTTTTATCATATTTATTTTCCCATTATCGAAGTTGTAGTAAACGAAGTTGACCTTCTTTGATTCAATGAAAAGTTTGAAAAAAAAACAACATTAAATCATATAGTTTTGGAAACTGGTTCACATGTTCATGAGGGGCTCATGATGAACATACTAAAATTCCCCGGTCCTGGGGCTGAGCTCGCATCGCTATCTTAGATTTCATTCCCCCTTTTCTAGATTTTTTTTTAATATCTCGAAATCTCTTCGTTTTCCAAATAACAATTAATTTAACAAATTTAAAGAGCGTAAAATTCCCCACAAATTCATGCTCTTATTCTTCTTCTAGCTTTAATAGTTTCCGTGATAATATGTCTCAAAGTTTGCCACCATCTTGTATTTCTTCCCCCTTTTTTTTAATGTTTTTTTTGAATATTTCGAAAACTGTTCAATTTTAAATCACATGTAATACAAAATATTAATTATCTAAAATTCCCTAAAGACACATGCTTTATATATATATATATTTCTTCTAGCCTTAATAGTTTCTGAGATAATGGGTCTCAAAATTTGCCGACATCTTGGATTCTATGCCCCTTTTTTTAGTTTTTCTTGAATATCTCAAAAACTATTTAATTTTCAAATTACACGTAATACAACAAATTAATGATCGTAAAATTCTCAACAAATACATGCTTTTATATTTTTTCTACCTTTAATAGTTTTTGAGATATTTAAGAAAAACTAAAAAAGGGGAGATAAAATCCAAGATGGTAGACAATTTTGAAATCCATATCTCGGAAATTAGTAAAGCTAAAATAAAAATGAAGGTATGAGTTTGTAGGGAATTTTACGCTATTTAATTTGCTGATAACATGTAATTTTAAAATTGAATAGTTGTCGAGATAATAAAGAAAAACTAAAAAAGGGGGATGGAATCCAAGATGGCTGCAAACTTTGAGACCATTTACCTCGGAATATATTAAAGCTAGAAGAAAACTAAAATCCTGTTCTAGTAGGGAATTTTACGCTCTTTAATTTTATGAAATCAATTGTAATTTTAAAATTGAATACTTTTCGTGATATTCAGAAAAAAAATAAAAATGGGGGAGGGTTGAATTCAAGATGGTGGCGCGAGCTCACCCCCCTCCCCAGGACCGGGGACTTTTAGTACTTTAATCACGAGTCTCTCGCGAACATGTATACCAATTTTCAAAACTATATGATTTAATGTTTTTTTCAAACCCTTCGTTGCCTGGACTAATACATAAAATCCAAAGTAGATCTTCACTTTCCTGCTGTTGCACATATACATATATTTTAAAATGTGCTTTTAAGTTCAAACTCATTGAATGAAGAGATTTTTTTAAATTCATTTGATAGGTCTTATACAGTGAAAAATATTTTCTCGCAACAGTTTCAAGTTAATACTTTTTATAATTATACTAGCAGTACGCGCACGGCGTTGCCCGTGGAATCAGGACTTCAACAAAATAAAAAAAATATCGCCCACAATGACACGAAAAAGTTTTCAAAACAAAATCAGAACAAAAGATACACATTATAGATTTTCCCGCTTATTTTTTCCGCGATAATAACATGTAGAAAAACAGTACAGAGTACATTAATCCTAAACAATATAAAAAAATTGTTGCCCGTGGAATCAGGACTTCAATAAAATGAAAAAAAAAAAAAAAAAACCCCCCAACATGGCCAGGAAAAGGGCCCTCCCTTAAAAATCCACGGTACCACTCTCTATCCCCCCCCCCTCCCCTTCCGGTGCTATTCTTAGAACATGACAGAAAGCTCCGAAGGTTATGATGTCACCTGACCCTTCATCCAATCAAATTGAAAGCTGCGTTCCGGAAGACTGTCGCTGGAAAAATTTCGCTCGACAAAAATAACTTTCATCTGCCCAGGAATAATTTAATTTAAAAAAAAACGGGAAAAGATATTTTAACCGTTCTTGTTTTAAATCAGAGAGAACCGTTCTAGTTATAAGCAGAAAAAATTGAAAATAATAGTGTTATTAGAAAGTCGGATGCAACAAATTTAAACACAAAAATAATATCCCGATGCTGAAACTGCCTATTTTTTAAAAATTTCTCAAAATTCAGTAAATTACGTTAGAAATTCAAAACTAACTTCATTAGGACGGAAATCGCGTGCTCTTTCCGATGGTGTATCTATTTTTGTCGTACAGTTATTCGAAACTATTCTATTGAGAAATTAGTGCGAAAAATCAACCAAAACAACACAAAACATTAAATAAAAAATTTTCTAGATCAAATTTTAAAATTTCGGCTTCGAGGTGCATTCAGTCACCATTACGACTACCTGTGTGCCAAATTTCATTGCTGTAAGTGCGATAGATTCGTCTGGACATCGCAGACACACACACACACACGCACACACACAAACATTGCCTTTTATAAGTATAGATAACGGACATTTGCTTTTTGCTTTGTTTTCTAATTACGGATTTTTAGTTTCATTTTAATTTCCGGGCTTTTTAAATTTTTTTTTCTTTTTCTTCTTCTTTTAGATATTTTGACGGAGAAGGAATGAAAAGAAAGTTTTAATCTTCATAAAACGTAATATATGGAAAATTGAAACATTTACTCTTCTTAAAGGATATTTTTAATATTTTTCTTGATAGTAATTGTGGAAATTTAGTGTCGTTTTCAGGTTATTTCGTTCTGTTTTTCAAAGCATAATATTATTCTGTCATGCTATTTATATGAGAACGTAGATATATGTTAGAACATTTCTCATCTGTTAATTTTTTGCAGTTAAATTTCGCCATGCGCAGACTATTACCTCAATATATTGTACTTAATATCAAAATGTCTTATTTTGAAGCATGCATAAAAACAGGTAATTCATCTATACTTATAAAAGGCAATGTTTGTGTGCGTGTGTTTGTCTGCGATGTCCAGACGAATCTATCGCAGTTACAGCCATGAAATTTGGCATACACGTAGTCGTAATGGTGACTGAATGCACCTCGAAGCCGGAATTTTGAAATTTAATCTAGAAATTTTTTTATTTAATATTTTGTGTCTTTTGGGGTGATTTTTCGCACTCATTTCTCAATAGCATGGTTTCGAATAATTGTACGGAAAAAACAGTTACACCATCGGAAAGAACAACCGATTTCCGTTCTAATGAAGTTTGTTTCGTACGTCTAACGTAATTTACTGAATTTTGAGAAATTTTTGAAAAATAGTCACTTTTATGGTAATTTTTAATAAAGATTTCTTTAAATTATCGCATCTGCGTTCTAACATCTTTATAATTTTCATTTTTTTCAGCCTATAAATGGAACGTTTATGTTGGATTTAAAACAAGAGCTGTTAAAATATCTTTTTTCGTTTTTTTAAAATTAATTTTTCCTTGGTCGGTTTAAACAGTTTTTTCGTAGCGAGATTTAACAGCGAGAGCTTCTCCGGACCATCCCACAATGCACTGTTGCAACGTGACCTTCTTCGCGGCAGGTGACGTCATTCGCAAAGAAAAATAAGCGGGAATATCAATAATGTGTATTTTTTGTTTTGATTTTGTTTTCGAAACTTTTTCCTGCCGTTGTGGGCATTTTTTTCCACCGATTTTTTTGAAGTCCTGATTCCACGGGCAACGCCGTGCGCGTACTGCTAGTTTTTTATAAATTTCAATTTTCAGTCTTATCAAGCAACAAAGGTGAAATTTTAAACAGTTATGCATCCCATAGTAACAGTTAAACAAGCAAGAAAGCCTATTTTCGGGCGAACAATGTGGTCGCCAAAGACGGATAGCATTTAATAAAGCTTTTATTAAATATCTGAACATTGGTGGCATTTTTTATTAGTTAATACTGAAAATCGGACAAAAGCTCATATTACCAAAGTTTTTGCGAATCCCAAACAACAATCCGTGACCCTATTTGGAATCGGGGATCAGTTTTAGATTTATAGTAAATAAAATATATAAAGAGAGTTTTAAGAATAAATTAAAATAAATTACCTTAGACGTTGAAAAGATTATATTATATGTAGTGTATAGATATCGTATGCAAATAAAAAAAATCTTTAAAAAATACAGAAGTAATATACAGGGTGTCCCAAAAAAATGGAACAAGCGTTTATTTCCTTAAATATTGATTTGAGACATATCTTTCCAATTACAAAGTTTAATCAAATAAGGTAAGAATTTTTATCAAAATACTTTGATATCCAAAGGAATTGATAATAAAAAGTTACAAAAATTAAATTTTTATACTCCGCCATAGAGCAAAATTGTTAATAAATAAGGTGTTTCTTTCACATTCATTTATTCACATACAAAGTTGCACGCGTAAAAAATGTACGCGCATCGATATAAATTACAGATATATAAGAAGACAAAGTTTTTGACTTAAACCACTTTTCCATACCTCTCACTGCTGTTTGATTCAGTCTTTCGACGTACATTTTAGGGATAATATACATATTTAAAAAAAATATTTAAAGGGCGGAATCAGGAAATAACAATGCATTTGTTAACTTTTGGTTAATTTAAAAAAATAGTCAAATAATACATTAATTGAAGTGTTTACAAAAATAGTTCATCTTGTGAATCTTCAAAACGATATCCACTGTGATATATCAGCAGTGACAGCTTACCTGCTCAGAAAGAAGAGGTACTATAAAATATTACTAGAATACAATTGAAATTCTCTTTTTCAAAAATAGCTTTATGTTCAAATAGTCCAAACTCTTGTAAATGTAGTTATCTGAACTCTTGTTAAATCTAATAACTAGTAAAATAATACATTAATTGAAGTATTTACAAAAATTGTTCATCTTGTGAACCTTCAAAAATTATTCACGGTGACATATCAACAGTGAGGCTAATCTTCCCAGAAACAAGCAGTGCTATAAAAATATTACTAGAATACAACTGAAATAAAATT
This sequence comes from Araneus ventricosus, assembly GCA_013235015.1. Lineage (NCBI taxonomy): Eukaryota > Metazoa > Arthropoda > Arachnida > Araneae > Araneidae > Araneus > Araneus ventricosus. The sequence continues at coordinate 60,651 of BGPR01002475.1, read as the reverse complement.
TTTCAAAAATAGCTTTACCTTCAAATATTTCAAAGTTGTAATTATTTATCTGAATTGTATTTTAGATAATTACAGTCCTTTTTTTCAGTGAATTCCGTTGTAATAATAGAAATCAAATATGTAGGAACCAGCCAAGTTCCCGTTGAGGCAGAAAGAAAGTGAATCCGAAACCTAAAAACAGCCAATAAAATAAAAAAAAAGATATCAAGATCGCGAAGGCGAACCATGGGTGAGATTGAAAGGAAGAAAAAGAACATTAGTTGGTTTTTAGCGCAAAACAAAAGCATCCGGAAATCCAGTTTCCGGCTAGGTTCCCAGACAGAAAGAATAGCTATTCGCTTCGTCCATTATATGAATTAGTTGTACGCAATGAGCGAATTTTAGTGCACGCCGAAACTATTTGGTTTGCAGCCCCATCCTGTGTATCTGACTTACTTTTTTATTCCTTTTCTGTCTTCTTTTCTCGTTTTTATCTTTTTTCGTTAATAATCAAACTCTCTGAGTGGAGAAGTAAGGAAATAAGAATAAAACCAAAAATACGAATTTTTAAAATAATTTTAGTGAGTTCTGAAACTCTCCAAACCTAAATGGCGAGTATCTACTGCTTTTAGGTAAAGCTTAATAATAAGCACAACGCTAAGAGCAAATAATTCCGTATTCTTGTTCAATAGTAGGCTATGTGTTCCTGTTATATCTTAAATTTTTATTTTCTTACGTTGTGCTTCCATTCTTTATCAAGTCGATAGTTGTAATTATCTGCCAATGAAACAGAGTAACAGTATGCGCGTCATTGGCAATTTTTACTTTCTCGTATACGAAGTATACAAAGAGAAAGTATTGTAATCGTCAAAAAATTCGAACTCGAGATTTTGACGAATCTCCACGTTTTAGACCTCCCTGAGTCCGAAAAACACATTTTTGGAATTATGTCTGTCTGTCTGTGTGTTTGTCTGTGAACACGATAACTCGAAAACTATTAGAGCTACGGGGATGATCTATACCATTCGATTTACGTATTGCTCTCTTGGTAAATTGATGTAATTTGTTAAATCAAAATTAAAATGAATAAATATTAAATAAAAGGAGAATTAAGCTGAGATTCTTTATAACTTTTGCATAGGATTAAGAGCCTTGGAGGTTTAGTGAAATAAAAGAAAAAAAATAGTCGATAACCAGGGGAAAGATTTATAGACCCTTAAACTCACTTCTCATGGCAGAAGGAATGTTTTTTGTTTATTCAACATTTTACTAGTACATTTTACCAATTGGACGCCACCGATTTCAAATTTTATCATGTATTTAACTTAAGGTGGTCATTTGGTTTAGATCGATCGTTTGATTACGGGTGTCAAAGGATTTGTTGCTTGATTTTTTGTGACCTGTTTAAACGGGTTTCCTAAGACTGTTTCACTTTTACTCTTCAGTGAATTCTAGATGGGGAAGTTCCCCATTTCCTACCAGACTGTAAGCATTATTTTTATGTTGCATGAAAACAAATATGTTTCTGAGAAACGATATTTTTTAGGGAAAACTATTGACAGTATCTTTTGTTGATGATTTCTCAAAAAGGAAGTTATTGGAAGTATTGATGTAAATTTCACAAGGATTATTCTGTAATGTATGCTTGATGTTTTACTCTAAAACTAAGGTCAGATTTTAAAATCAAATTATTATTTTTTAAGTGCTTAAAATATAGGCATTTTTATGGAAAATTACCAGTTTAGTAACTGTTCAATATATCTCAAAACTATTTTTTTGAAATTACAAAATGTACAACATAACACAGATAACTGGCATTATAAAGTGCTTGATTTCTACAAGATTTATGTATAATTAGAATGTAATTTGTCTATGAAACATTCATGGGCTAATATTTTAGTCAGCATAACTGATTCTCAGTTTTTAAAAAAAAAAATATTATTTTGAAGCAATTTACTACAATGGCTGGTTTAAGAACATATACGGTTGAAAATAACATTAAAATATACATAAGTTATTTTTCAAAAAATTGAACACAGTCGGATACCTTAATATAATATTAATCATTACAATATCATATAGCATGGAAGGTAATAATTCTAAGTTATCTCTTCAACAAATGTCAATTTTATTTACAGTGTTGTTTATTCGCATGAATCACATCTCAAATTTAATCTGGGTGCCATTTTGGTTAAAATTTTAATCAATTAGTTATTGCATTTTACATTGCCTTGTTAATCATTATAACTGTTTACTGTGCCTTTACAGAAAATGTTGATTGATGTTAATGTTAATTTAGTTCTATTAAACGAAGTAATTTAGAAAGTTAAAATCGACAAATCTGTCAGAAAATCCATGTGAAAATCTGAAACCATGTTTTTTGTTTCTCATTCTGAAATTTTTATTATCAAGATATTTTATTGTTTACTCTATCCTGTTGTTTTTAAAATTAAATGTAATTTATACAATTCTATTTATCTTGACTTGCTTTCTGTTTGTAACGATAGAATTGTAATTTATTTTTTTTTCAGCTCACTTTCCAGTTTTACTGGAACAGGGGTGGGAATTACATCATTAAATGTAGGCAGTTAGGCCAAGGCCTCTCAGGCAGGAACCTTATACGAGACAGTTCTATATTTCACTGTAATTTGTAAGTGGTGGCAGAATACCCAAGAGAACTCTCAAGAGAAGCCACATACGGCCTCAGGCCCTAGTTCCCCCATCTCTGTGCCAGGTTCTAGATTTATGGAAGGCTTATGTGCTATTGACAATACACAATTTTGTATTTCAGGGCTGCCCAAACCTCAGTTTATCATTTAATTACATTTTAATACCATATGGCGCCGCGTTGAAATTCAAAGAGACAGTTTCCAGACTGCATAATAGCTATAATTATAGTGCAAAAGCACATACTAAATAGAAAATAATTTTAAAAGTTTACTTTTAAAATGAATTAATAAACGTATTTTTTTAAAACAGTTTTTTTAGAAAATGTCTTATTAATTCATTATACCTTTGACTACACACATTACTTGCTCTTCTAAGCATTATTTTAGATTACTCTGGGTTGAGTTCAAAATGGCACCCATTCAACAAGTATATGAAACCCCTCTCGTCACGGTGGCGAATCCAGGGTGGATGTCGGGCTGCAACCTCCTCAGAGCTAAACCAAATTCTTGATTTGCCAAAATCACTACAGCTGTTTGTTCTTAATTTCCTTTTTTAAAAGAAACATAAAACATTGGCAACATTTATGCAGTGACAGGCTCGAAATTTCCCCACTTCATTTCCACTAGTCATTACTTGTAGTTGTAGCATTGATGCGGTTGAAGACATTTTCTGGCTAGTTATTTCCATTATATTTTACTTTCTCGTATACAGGGTATACAAAGGAAAACATATTGTAATCGTCAAAAAAATTCAGACTCAGTGAAGATTTTGTGGATCTCACGTTTGAACCTCTAGGTCAGAAAAACCTTACAATTTTAGATTATATCTCTATATGTCTGTCTGTGTGTATATCTGTCTGCAGACGATATGAAAACTATTAGAGCTGAGGGATGATTTGGTATGTAGATGCTGAAACATAATTTGTAGGTTTTTTTCTATCAAATTTTGGACAAAATCAAATCAACAGGAAGTCTACTGTCTATTTGTATGTCCGCAGGGTCATGGCAAGACGCTATATAACTCAAAAACTTGAATGACTAAATGGATGGAAATTTGAATTTTTTTTGGTTTTTATCGTTGTAGATATATGAGTCCGTATAAAGTTTAGGTCAAGTCATAGAAAAGGGGCGTTTTCGATTGCATGTTCCTACCGATTCTCAGCCGCGCATGCGTGTGGTAATCTGTTACTGTTCCCTTTGTAATTTTATTTACAAGCAATAAATATGTTTTCAAGCAAATAGTGTGTAATTTTTTTTTTATTTGTATTTACAGAATTAAATGATCACCATTATTCAGCAAATCTTTTATTCGTACGCTTTTTTGCCATTATTTACAGTTTGTGGTAGTATAATTTATTTTCTGAATTCAATTTCAAACGGAGATTTTTCACTTTAGGTATTCATTACATTGCTATTTTATCATGGCTGAAAGCTAAAGTAATATTTTTTAGGCAATGGCAAGATATTTTGATTTCAGGTTTGTTTGTTTTTTGTTTTACTTTCTCATTTTGTATACGAAGTATACAAGAGAGCTCTATCGATCCATGGTATACAGAGAGTTTACAGGGGGACCATATGGTTTATTAACTGATCAGAAATGCTGCCTGTTCTTTCATGATTCTTATTGTCAGATTGGAGTGCAAGTCTGTAAAGTTAAGTGTTTGGGTTTACCTCTGACCATGAACGTCTCTGTCGACTTGATACAAAATTTTTTAGCCTCAGCCCAGATTCTGGATTCGCCACTGCCTCGTCAATAAACCCAATTATATCTTCCCATTTGCCTGGAGCTCTCTGAGGCAGTATACCTCCGTAGGCTCCCGACACAAATACACACGTGTTTTCATCTCCTTTGAAACTATTTGCTGAACGCGTTTACATAAGGACAAGAGAAAAATAAACACATCATTAAACAAAGCGAGCGATTTTCAATGCAATGAGCGTTTATGTTTTATAGAATATATTTCCATTTTATGCACTATTCAAATAGTTCAGACGGATTTCTTTGACTGATTGTAATTGTATCGAAGATTCATTATCAAATACGGTGCGTTTTCTTTCTCGTGTAGAGTATACAAAGAGAAATATGTAATCGCAAAAAAATTCGAATTCAGTTTGATGAAGTCTTCACGTTTTAGACCTCCCTGAGTCCGAAAACCCTGAGATTTTGGAATTATGTCCATGTCTGATGGACACGGTAACCTTGAAACTATTAGAGTGATGAAGATGGTGGTAAGGCTTAACATAATTTGTGGTTTTACAGAATTTTGGTTCAAAATCAGCTCAAGGAAGGTCTGTCTATTTGTATGATGCGGTCATGTGAACGTTATAACTCAAAAACTTGAATAGCTAAACTGGATGAAAATTTGGTGCAATTCAGTTTATCGTTATGAATGGTGGTCTATAAAGTTTGGGTCAACACTCGTGAAAAGAGAAGGCGTTCAAATTGTAATATTCAATTTCTTTTTTTTCCGATTCTCATGCCATTGCGTAATGTGACTTATACTCTTACTGTTGTAAATTTATTTACAAATAAATAATGTTTCAATGCACATTGGTAACAATTTTTTATTATTGTTGTCAAATTACGGAATCTCATTATTTCAGCAATATCTCTTTATCGCGTCATGCTTTTCCATTGTTATTCGTTGTGGTAGTATAAATTGTTTTCTTAGAATCCAATTCCAAAGCAGAATTTTCCTTTAGTATTCATTGCATTGCCTATTTTATCGCGGTGCTTCTAAAAGTAATATTTTTAAACTATGTTAAAATATTTGATTTCAGGTTTGTTTTCTTTTTGTTTTCTTTCTCGTATGACAGGTATACAAAGAGAACATCCCTACTAGAATTCCACTTCAGAAGTATGGGGAGGTTTGGGAGACCACTCCCATGGTTATTAACTGATGGTAAGAGTATTGTACTGCTTCTTATGATTCTATATGTCGGGTGAGTGGTCTGTAAAGTTAAAGTGTTTGGGTTATCATAAGCCATGAGGTTTTTATATGTCACGTCATTATAATTTTATGACTCAGCTACACGGAGATTCTGGAGTTCAGCACTGCCTCGTCGTACCAAATGAAGCAGTATTCTTCCCATTTGCCTGGACCTTTCTGGGGCAGTATACCTCCAGGCTCCCGACACAAAAAATACGTGATAAATCTCACTTAAAACTATTTGCTGAACGTTTGCAGGATGAGAAAAAAACTACAAACACATCATTAAACATAAGTACTCTGCAATGAGCATTTATGTTTTTAAATTTTTGCATTTTTAAATGCACTATTCAAATATTCAAGACGGCTTTTGCGTATTGTGCACGTTGCCTTGTAGAATTCATTTATCATGACGTCATTTTTTACTTACTCTCGTATACTGAGCATACAAGAGAGTATATTTAATCCAAGAAAAATTCGAATTCGAGATTTTGACAGATCTTCACGTTTTAGACCTCCCTAGTCCGAAAGAAAACACAATTTTGGAATTATGTCTGTCTGTGAACCGTTGTCAACTCAAGGAAACATAGAGCTACGGAGATGGTATGTGTCTTAAACATAACTCTTGTAGGATTTCTATCAAATTTTGGTCAAACCAGTATCAACGGAAGTCTGTCGGTTGTATCATGCTCCCATGGTCATGTGAACATATAACTACAAAACTTGATGCTAGATGGATAAAATTTTGAGTAACAGTTTTAATGTTTGGCGCCGTAGAGCCGTATTAAATTTTAAATACCATCAAAGAGGTTCTTAAATCCATTCAATTGTTCTTTTAACCGATTCTCTATGCTGAAAGTACTGGCTGCAATCTGTTATTATTATATTTATTTACAATAATAATAATGTTAAATATGAATTGTGAACAAATTTTTTATTGTTGTAAATGAAATCAAGACCGATTCCATTATTTCAGGCAAATTCTATTTAGGCTTTTGCAATTGTTATTGACTTGGTAGTATAAATTGTTTTGCTTGGGAATTCAAGTTCAGAGCAGAATTTTCACTTTGTGTTCATTTCATGTTGCCTTTTTATCTCACCTGCTTCAGTAATATTTTTTTAGCTGTAGTATTAGATATTTCATAGGTTTTGTTGGTTTGTTTTACTTCTCGTAGTACGAAGTATATAAAGTAGAAAGTTTGTAATCGCAAACTAGACAAGATTTTGACGAGATCTCACTAGAATATAAACAGAAGGTTAGGGGAGAACCTCCCGCTGAAGTTAATAATTAATTCTTTGTGTATTCCTCAATTACAGGAGCTGCTGTCAGAAAAAAAGGGGAGAAGAAAAGGAAGAAAAGAGTCTCTTGAATGGGTGGGCATAAATTTTTGCCTAACGCAGTTAATTTCAAGCTGACAGGATAAGGTTTTCATAGTTGCGAAACTCTAATCACCAAGTATACAGACAGCAAAGTAAAACGACTATAAGTCCCGTATTAGTTCGATTTTTATCGTCCTTGCCTTACAAATATTTCTCGTCGAAAATATTTACTAAGAAGTGAAATATTTTAATATTGATTCATACAACAGAATTAAGAAAACTTAAATTTATTTAATTTTGAAAGAATAACTTAAAAAATTCTTACATAATTCTAAAATTCACATGAAAAATGGCACCTAGTTTTATAAATACAGATAATCCATCCAAAAAATCAGTAGAAAATTCATCTTTGTTTTCTTCACGCCTCATCTGATTTCTTTTTAAAGTTATCTATTTTAATATCTGGACACACGTGCCTTTCACATGAATACGCGTATGATCCTCCCCTACATATTATACGTTTGAGTTTGATGGAGATAACTCTTATTAACCAGATAATCTTTCTAAAATGAGGGAAGCATTTAGCCAACTTTAAGGGCTTATAGATGTTTGTTCCCATCTCTGACTGTTTTCTGCCTCGCTCGTTTTAATGTATTCTGCTGGAGTTGATGGAAAATAAATACAGTGTTTTCAATACACGGTGACATTCTTTTTTTTATATGATTCTCTCCACTTAAATATGTTTACAATCCTATAATCTTGCAATGAAAAACCTTCTGATATTCGTTGCATTCTGGCATTTCATATAGGTTCGATTTTTTTTTTATCCAAGGGGAAGGAAACATGGAAATTCTTTATAGTATGCAGAAAGTTTAGGAGGCATCCATGATTATGACATATACAAAGAGAGATTTGTAGATCAAATCGTTCAGACCTGAAGTTTTGACAAATCTCCTTTTACGCCGACCTCCTGAGTTCCGAAAAACACAATTTTTGAATTATGTCTGTCTGTCTGTGTGTGTGCTGTACTGTCTGGGAAAGGATAACTGCAAGAAACGCTAATAGAGCTATGGGATCATGAAAATTTGGTATGATGGAGTCTTTAAACATAATTTGTAGGTTTATGCGAAATTTTACAAAATCAAACAACGAAGTCCTGTCTTATTCTCAGACAGTTTAGGGAGGCTGCACCCTCTTGGTTTTCAATGCATCGTTGTAATAATCAAATCAAATGATAGGAAACAGCATAGAGTTCCGCTAGGCAAGAAAGAAAGTGAACTGAATCAAGAACCTAAAACCTTCACAATAAAAAAAAAAGAAATCTTAGATCAACTATAGGAGACCACGGGTGAGATTGAAGGAAGAAAAGAACATTATTGTTTTAGCGCAAGACGAAGAAACTCGGAAACCATGCTTCCAGCTAGTTCCAGACAGAAAGACTAGCTATTCAACTTTGTCCATTAAATTCCATAATAATCAATTAGTTAAGTACGCAATGAGTGCAATTTTAGTGACGCCAAAACCATTTGGTTTACCCTCACAATGTATCTGTCATTACTTTTTTCTTTCAGCACTGCTTTCTTTTCTCGTTTTTATTTTTTTCTCTAATAATAACTCTGGCTGGAGAATAAGGGAATGAATGAACTCAAAAAACACGAATTTTAAAATAATTTTATTGAGTTCTCCATCTCTCCAAACCTAAAATGACGAGTCTCATAATGCTTTTAGGTAAAGCAATAAAGCCAATGTCTTAAGGCTATAATTCCTATACTTAGTATCAATTATTAGGTTATGTTCCTATTTTCCTTAAATTTTATTTTGGGTGCCGTTCCAAATACATAACATGTTTTGGCATTTTTTGACTCCCTCCTCATGTCAACAAAACAACATTGTAAATCTAACCCCCCTCTTATAATTACACGTAAGACTGACATACCCCCCCCCGAGTTCTTTTTTTTTTTTACAAAACGTATAACCAAGTAATAATCTAATTTAAAAGAACTTTTGACTAATTCAATAAAACTACAGCTCGAACTTAAAATGAAAAAAAAAAAATCTGTAAGTTTAATTCTTCACTCACAGCATTTAGCTACAGAAATCATGTTTAATTTTCTTTTCACAATTTAACTTTTTTTCAAATTTAATTTTTAAAATAAATTATTTTGTGCCAAGTTCACTGAGATTTTCAAATAAAGTGATTTTAATGTTCTGTAAGCATCACCATACTCCCCCTCCCATATCAAAAAATAAGATAATCAAATACCCCCCCCCTTGGTGCTTATAAGTGTTGAAGCCCCTTTCTTACGTTGTTCTTCCATTCTTATCATGGATATTGTAATATCATGCCAATAGACAGAGTACGAGTATGCGCATGATCATTGATTGTTTTTTCTTCCGGAGAGATTGGATGTATTTTAGAGGAGTATTTGATTTGAGAGGGTTTTCTATGTTGGATAAACTTGCTTATTTCTGCACGTAAACGTCTCCATATAAATTCTGAGGCAGCTCCTTGTACAAAAATTAAGTCATGCTCTGTAATGGTTTCTTGCAGACAGATCAGTGGACGAGTTTATGCATAGATGAGGCATACGGAAGAACTCATTTCTACCATTGACACTTTACTCTATATGAGGGCACTGTTAATAAATTAATATTCTTAACTTTATTATTCTCAACTTCCACAGAAGCCAGAGTGTTTTCATCAATTTCTACCTTTGTATGAAACTTTACATTGGAGTATATTAGAAGACAATATTTAAGGAAATAAATGATTTTTCCACTTTTGGGACTACCTTACGATTTTTTCTTGAGTGGATCCTATTCATTGTTGTTTTAGTAACTTCATAATGCAAGAGGTTCACTCCCCTACAACCACTATGATGTATTAAACCAGTGATTATTGAATGGCAAGTCAGTCTTAAATTGTCTGTCGTTGTCTTTGAGGCACTAATTGCAATGTTGCTTGACATTATGACATTATCCCAAGACAATGCTTCTAAGACCAGTGGAGTGTTCCTTCCCTAATTCATTATACTTCCCCAAAGGGTGCCGTTTCCTTTCCCCGAGTGAAAACAAAAGCAGACTACTGATTTACTCCAGAATAATGACTATCAGAAGGTTTTCAGTTTAAAATATCATCAAATTCAAAGATGCATGTTCATGACCATTTTCCGGGCTGATCTTGCGCCAGGTCAAACTGACAATTCGGCCTTTAACTTTCGCGTGCAAGGAAGATTTGTTCAGGTCGCAATGCGCGTGTAATCGCGATTCTTTTCAAAATGCGGACCATTGGACTGGTCAGCCCTTTGGCGAAGTTTGGCCCCAAATTTTGCTGGACCCTACGTTTCTTTGGGCGATGAGCAAATTGCTTTTGGGGTACATCCGTCTGGCTATTCAGTTTTTGAGTTACATGGTGTTCACGGGCCACCAGTTTATGGGCTCTGAACCTGCTAACAGTTTTTGTCAAAATTTGATAGGGAAACCCTGAGTATGTTTCAGGACCACATAGCTACAAATTTCATT
>BGPR01002475.1:0-50206 GCA_013235015.1 Araneus ventricosus | reverse complement strand
TCATCCCCGTAGCTCTAATAATTTTCGAGTTATCGTGTTCACAGACACACAGACATAATCCAAAATTGTGTTTTTCGGACTCAGGGAGGTCTAAAACGTGGAGATTCGTCAAAATCTCGAGTTCGAATTTTTTGACGATTACAATACTTTCTTTATGTATACTTCGTATACGAGAAAGTAGAAATTAATAATTCGAATTCTTCGCCCATGAAGTCGCGGGTAACAGCTAGTATATATATATTTTTTAGTATGATACTGGATCCGGTATCATACCGGATCCAGTATCATACCGGAACCGGTGTTTCATAAGCCGGTATCTATTTTTTATACCGGAAAAGAAATTTGTTCCAATAGGGAAGCAGTGGTTAAAAGGAAACATTACGGTTTGAATTATGAGTAATGCGGTGATTTTACGTCCCTTTTGCTACTCCACCCTTCAGCACATGGAGCGCGTCATCTTTCTAAATGAATATATATTTTTTTAAAATTTTACAATTGTGAAAACCAATTTAAACTTGAGGCTGACTCGTTTACAAGATAGAATTGAATACACTCGAAGTTTGGCACTGTAATTCCCATTTCCGCCTCTAACAAATGCGACCTCCGATGTTAAAATGTAAGAAAAGGAGTGAAAAAAGACAAAAACCAATGTAGAGTACATTTCGAAACAAGTGGAGCGTGCGTATCGATGGCTAAATCTTCTGAGCGACAGCTAGAACCAGTTTTAAGGATTTAGGATGAGACACGAGGTTAAGGATTCCTAGAAAATCTGATTGGGTCCGTAAGTGGTAGGAGTATTGACTAAGAAGCTAGCGAGCGATTGGTGAGTAATATTATATTCGTTCTGGAAATTAAACCGAAATGATAACCGGGTGATTTTAAGAAATTTTACCCACTGAAATTCTTTATATTACTAACATTTATGATTTATTTATATGCTGGTATTAAAATCTTAACAATATGCATTTAATAACATAAAATTTACGGTATGTTTAGTAGCATATTAAGCTGCTTTTCAGTAATTTCAAGAAATTTATTATTGGCAAGTGTAATCAAACCTCAAAAACTCTGATTATTTGGGCTTTGAAATTGTAGGGGAATTTAATTTATCAAGATTTTGAAATTTTAAAATAAGCATAATTTATTCAACAAATTAAGAATAAATATCTTGGACGATATTAACATTTGGCCGCATGCATTCGGTTTACAACTCCAAATTCTACATTTAGACATGTAGCTTTTTGCATATTATAAAAAAAAAAATTCTGATGCTGTAATTTTCCAAAATTAATTATTGCGTTATAAGCTTATAAGTAGACTATTGTGCAACAGAGTTTTTTCAATTTTACATCGCAAACTACACACCTTTAGGTACAGTTTGATTCCGTTCCAAGGAAAATAGGCCGTTCAGAGGGCGGTCGCGCTAAGAGGAGGTTTCATTGTTTGGAAGTGTAAAATACGTATTTAAACAAACCCTAATTTGTCATTTCTGATAAAGTTAATTTTAGGAATTATTTGAAGAAAAAAAGTGCTACATTCGAAATTTCCAATTTTTTTTCGGGGGAGGGCAGATACAGTTTGTGTTTGCTTGGAATTTTTAGTTTTTTTTCGGAGGTAGTTTATCAATTTTTATTTTTTTTAAAAAATGGAAATGGAAATCCCAAAGCGATTCGTCGGTAGTTGTTGAGGAATGGGGAACAATATCGTGCGGTAAATCGCATCGTTTTAAAAAAATGAATAAAAATAGGATAACAGACGCACGGGAGCTTATTTAGTGATAACTTTCAGTAATTGTATCTTCTAAAATATGGCAACTGTTTTTGTAATTTAGTATGCCTCAAAGAATAAAGATGTCAGTTTCTTGATTAGATTAGGAAATACTTCGCAAGGTAATTTTTGCGACTTGCTTTCTAGAAAGCAAGTCGCAAATATCATCGATTTTTCCTAAAAATCTCTTGATCTGAAAGTTTCATTAGCTGATGGTCGCAACCAGTGGCGTAGCTGCAGCTGTTGCCTCCCGGGGCGAACTTGCAAAATACCGCCCTTGCTTTACAAGTTACACAGGGCGCATAAACCTCAAAATAAAAATAATAAATTCCGCGGTAGGGGGGGGGCATCTTATTAGTAACGTAATTCGTATTTGAAGCCTTCCATCTACGCAGATAGATTCTGAAATCACAAACCCACCACCAGTCTTTCTTTCATACATGGGCAATTTACAGACAAAAAAGAACGAAAAATACGAATTAATCGCATTAATTCTTCTTTTTTTAATGTACACAATAATTAAGCTAGTGCTACTGCTCTTCTTAATTATAAAATTGTTTTCCTGCATGTCTGATTTTGCCGCCCCTTTCAAAATTCCACCCTCCTTCAACTACGCCACTGGTCGCAACCCATATCAGCAGCTTCTTTGTCAGAGTCAGAATCAGCGCGTGTAAGGCAAAAAAAACCTTTTGAATGTCCAATCCTCGTTGAAGTCGAAATTCAAATTTCTCTTAACACTGGGAAAGGAATAATTAATTTCTATCTGGTTACCGGTGTGGTTTTGGAGTGTATGTACTTTGTCTTTTTCCCCTCCCTTTTTCTTAATAAAAGGTTCAGATCAGAGAGACGGAAGGGACGTATTTCATTCAAATTGAAAGGGTGATCAACCCAGCCACTAAGAGGGGTTTGAGTGGCCGTTCCTATGGATTATTTTAACATTATGTCCATAGGCCGAAAATTCCATGCCAAATAAAAGTGACCGTTGAGAGAGATGACCACTATGAAGGGATGACTGCTTAGAGAAGTTCTACTGTATATTAAAAAGTGGAAACGACTAAACGGGAAAAATATCTGCAAAGTGAAGTTATGCAAGTTTGTAATTTAATTGAAAGAAAGGCAATAAATGAAAGTAGACGCTAGTATTCAATATTGTACCCGCAATTTTCGTATGCAGTACACTAGCCCGGTTTCGCCCGAGACAGATTCAAACTCATTATTTGTTCGTTATATTTAGTTTTATTAAACCTGTTTTAACAAATTTATTTCTAGACTTGACTATATATAATATTTTTAGTCTCTTGTTGATCATCTGCGATGATGACGAACACTGTTGGTGGATCTTTAGCCTTGCCTGAAATGCATTTGTAAACACAGGGAATACTAATATTTGCGTCATATATATTGCGTTATTCAATCATATCTTTAGAAAGAATTACTTTTGAAAGTTGAAAATGGAACAGGTGGGCTGGAAATGCCCCCCTAAATGACACGTGAAAATTCCCTGTCTCTACTGTTCACCGTTTCGGAGGGGTCCTTGTGCATGACTAGCATTATGTATTTTCCGTTATATGTTTTAGATTTCCGTATCATTGAATCACGCCTTTTTTTCTTACTAGCTAATCCTTACCATATTTACAATAACCTACTACAATTCGATTTAAATGACAGAAATTATCAAAAGCAAATAAATATACAGTGAAACCTCTCTGAGCGGCCACCCCTCCGTTCCAAAAAAAATTGCCCGCTCAGAGGGGGTGGCCGTTCTGAAGGGTTTTCGTTACAATTACAAGATAATTGCTATAATACATAATATAAACAAGTCTGACACATATTTCTTATTTAAAATGAAGTTTGAGACTTATCTAAAAAGAAAATAGTACTTTATTTAATAATTTTTTACTTTTTTTGAAAAAAGGATACAATTTGTGACTGTTTTAAGTTTTTACCCTTCTCGGAAAAAACCATTTTTTCAAGTTCGTTTTTCAGTTTAAAAAGTAAATCTCTAACCTATACGTTTGTCAAATGGGATGGGCGAACCCACCCGGCGGCCGTTCAGAGGGGTTGGGTGGCCGTTGCTAGGGGTTATTTTAACATTAAGTCTATGGGTCGAAAAATCCGTGCCACGAAAAATTGCACGTTAAGAGGGGTGACCGCTATGCAGGGGTGGCCGTTCGAAGACGTTTCACTGTATAACTGATTATTTAATATCAATTCAAAATAAGAAAAAAAATTAAGCAATTGAGCTTCATGTTAAAATTTTCCAGACCTCCCACCCCCCCCCCCCCTCCCGCGGGAAAAATAAAATTTGCCTCTTGTTTTAGCTGTCTAAAGCTAGGAATCATAAAAAAAATCGCCCCCTATATATTTCTGGAAAAATTAAATTTTTATTCCATTTTAGCTGCTTAAAACTAAGAATTATTAAAAAGCAATAGTGTCCGGGAAGAGGCCGCTGTGGCCTAGTGGTAAGATCTCGGCTTTGGAGCCGGAGGGTTCGAGACCCGATTCCACTGAAGATCCGCCGTTTATGGGGCCTGTTGTACGTTAAATCATACGTAGTGGTCAAACGTCCTCCCGTTGGTGTGGCGTGGAAGTTTGGAGAGGGGGTGCCAGCTCAGGTGCCGTCCTCGTCATCTGACCGAGGTTCAAAATTACGAGGTCCGTCCCAAAATAGCCCTCGTGTTGCTTCAAAACGGGACGTTAATATAACTAAACTAATAGTGTCCGGGAAAGACAGCTAATTTTGTAACTAAATTTTTAAATCCGGTTGTCTACTTCTAGCTCCTGGATACTTTTAGGTGTCTATAAATCTTTGTCCCCCCTTACTTTTGCCACCTAATCACCGCCACTGCCAATGGTCTTCCAAAATACAGTAAATTTATCAGTTAGTATTTTTTTCATAAAAAGTTCTCTGCACTGAAAGATATCTACTTCCAATGCTCCATAAGTTAGAAAAATAGGTGTATTATTGTGTAATTTGATTTGTAGGCAGTCAACTGCATATGAAGACTGTATGAGTGGTCGAGTTTGTCTTTCTGACGCCGCTAGAACTTTAGACCTGTACTCAGAGGTATTAAACTTTTAACAATCAGCTGTTCATATATACAGTTTTATTTCAGTTTTTAAAGTAAATGTCATAAATTTATAATACGAACATCGAGATTTATCGTGAAGAGTTTTTTTTTTTTTACCCTAGTCTATAAATAATAATTTAAACAATAAATCTTTATTTCCAGTTATAATTAAAACATGACACTCACGTACGCAAGCACACAATCAAATGTTAAAAAATTAATAATTAAATATATAAATTAAGAATAATTTCGTTTAATAAATAAACCATTTCTTTACAGTTGCAGGTACGTAAATTTATCACGCATAAAATAAAAAATACGGATTGAATACTTAATTGCAATTTACCCCAGCATTCTAAATTCCAATTTGCCCACTTATCGCAAAATATCTTATTCTTTGATTTATGAATTTTGGTTACCTACACTTCAATGCTTATCCATTTGTTTATTATACATAGTCCTCACGCTGCAAGGGTGCGAAAATTTGAAGAATGGGAGCCATGATCAGGCGTCGTCCTCGTCACCTGGCCGTGATTCAAAATTAGAAGGTGCAAAACACCCATCGTTTGCTTCAAAATTGAGCCAAATCAAACATATAAATTTCTTGAATGGCATCAGCGGCTAATCTAAGTTTCGGTCGGGTGGGGGTGGGGGGCTGAGGTCTTAAAAATTTTGCATCGTAGTGACGAATGTCAAACCTCGTGGCTCATGTAAACCGAAACACTTTAACTTTCCAGACTTTCCTCACTTGACAATAAGAATCATAAAGAACACTACAATACTTTCGATAATTTAATAAAAAATACAATGAAATAACTAGCCAAAAATGTTTTCGACCGCGTCAACGCTACAAGTACGAGTGGAATAAGCCAGGAAGCAATGTTGTCACGATTTTATTTATTTTTTTAAATGAAAATTAAGAACAAACAGTTGCAGTGATTTTAAATAAAATCAAGAATTTTGGTTTAACTCTGAGGGACTACAGCCCGATAGCCCCCTGTATTCGCCACTGTGGAGTATTATATTAATATTACTAGCAGTACGCGCACAGCGTTGCCCGTGGAATCTGGACTTCAAAAAAATGGGTGAAAAAAAGTGCCCACAATGGCACGAAAAAGTTTTGAAAACAAAATCAAAACAAAAAATACACATTATTGATATTCCCGCTTATTTGTCATTGCGAATGACGTCACCTGCCGAGAAAAGGTCACGCTGCAACAATGCATTGTGGGATGATCCGGAGAAGCTCTCGCTGTTAAATCTCGCTACGAAAAAACTGTTTGAACCGACCAAGGAAAAATTAATTTTTAAAAAACGAAAAAAGATATTTTAACATTTCTTGTTTTAAATCCGACATAAACGTTTCATTTATAGGCTGAATAAAAATGAAAATTATAGAGATGTTAGAACGTCAGATGCGATAATTTAAAGAAATCTTTATTAAAAATTACCATAAAAGTGATTATTTTTCAAAAATTTCTCCAAATTCAGTAGATTACGTTAGACGTACGAAACAAACTTCATTAGAACGGAAATCGGTTGTTCTTTCCGATGGTGTAACTGTTTTTTCCGTACAATTATTCGAAGCTATGCTATTGAGAAATGGGTGCGAAAAATCACCCAAAAAGACACAAAACATTAATTAAAAAAATTTCTAGATTAAATTTCAAAATTCCGGCTTCGAGGTGCATTCAATCACCATTACGACTACGTGTATGCCAAATTTCATGGCTGTAAGTGCGTTAGATTCGTCTGGACATCGCAGACAAACACACACACGCACACAAACATTTCCTTTTATAAGTATAGACTAGCAGTACGCGCACGGCGTTGCCCGTGGGATCGTTATTTCAACAAAATAAAAAAAAATGCCCACATACAATTACATAAATAAAAGTTTTAAAAACGAAATCAAAACAAAAATATATATTATTGAGTTGGTCCGCCTCTTTTTCCTCTCGACCGAGTACCGTTAAATTCAAAACAATGTTAAAAAATTACAATGTGATATTTATTACACCGCAAGCAAAGTATGAAAGGCAAAGAAATAAGTTAAGACGCGCTTAAAAATAATAATCGAATTAACCGAGTAAATAAACCATCTCCTCGCAGAACGCGAAAGTAATGACGTCACCCTGGCCCTTCAGCCAATGAAATTGCCCGCAACGTTCCGGAGACTATCGTGGGCGGAAGCTTCGCTAGAGGAAACATATCGTTCAACTACCAGGAAAAAATTAATTTTAAAAAAACTAAAAAAGATATTTTAACCATTCTCCTTTTAAATCCGACAGAACCGTTGCAGTTATAAGCTGAAAAAAATTGAAAATAATAGTGTTATTAGAAAGTCGGATGCGACAAATTTAAAATCAAAACCAACATTTAGACGGCAAAACTGACTGATTTTTAAAAAATTCTTAAAATTCAGTAATTTACGATAGAAATTCAAAACTAACTTCATTAGAACGGAAATCGCGTGTTCTTTCCGATGGTCTATCTATTTTTGTCGTACAATTATTCGAAACCATTCTATTGAGAAATTAGTGCGAAAAATCAACCAAAACAACACAAAACATTAAATAAAAAAATTTCTAGATTAAAATTTAAAATTTCGGCTTCGAGGTGCATTCAGTCACCATTACGACTACCTGTGTTCCAAATTTCATGGCTGTAAGTGCGATAGATTCGTCTGGACATCGCAGACAAACACACACGCACGCACGCACACAAACACTGCCTTTTATAAGTATAGATTACTGCCCCTACATCGACTGTCTCAATCGAATTTTCAAATGCTGTGAAAGAAACATACACTCAGCATCATAAAAGTAAAAATATCTATCCTTCGAAAATAATGACCAAGGATGTTTTTGTGGATAAATTGGCAGTGGCGTAGCGAGGGTAAGTGGTGATCTGGTCATTATATGATTTTCCGCCCCCCCCACCGTCATCAGCAGTGGCTTAGTTTGTGTAAACGGCGCTCCGGATATGGTATTTTTTGACCCCTTCATCGTATTTCACTTTAAAAAATAGCATAAACGCATTAAAGTTTTGCCAACATGACCAGTGACGTAGAAAGGGCAAGTGGCCCCAGGGAAATAATATATTTTTCTTACCCCAATCGTCATCAATGACTCGGGGCATGGTATTATTTTCATGCCCCCTCATAAACGCAGTAATGATTTGACTCCATGGTGCCCCCTAAAACTGGCACCCGGGGTATATTTACAAACCCTACCCTGATAGAACTGAGGCAGGAAATCAGTCAATATCATTGGCTACGAGGAGCAGTGACGTCGTTTTCAGCTCTCGCACGAAGCGTACGGCAATCATGACAAAACAAGAGTCGTCCTACTTTTCTTCTCCGTTTTCCCACAGTTGAGCACAGAAAACATTCTTCCGTGGGTTGTAATATTTTTAAAAATGATATTATTTTTTAAAGTATCATAAAAAATAAAACATCCCACACTGTAAGAAATTATACTAATGAAAAGTATACGCACGAGAGCAAAGAACGACGCCATCGGCTTTCGGCGAAGCGAGCCAATCATATTGTCCGATTTCCTGCCTCAGTTCTATCAGGGTAGGGTTTGTAAATATGCCACCCGGGGCAGCTATACCACCCTTGTCCACTGGTAGTTACGCCACTGTAAATTAGACTTTACTATGAAATAAGGAGCCAATTCCACAACAACATCTTGAAATATTGCTGTTTTTGCAAAGCAATACAGAATAAATACTCGTAAATGTAATGTAATGCTACATTGTCCAAAAATGAGTTATTGGACTTTATGTAGTACCCCGAGCAGCAGATAACAGCTGGTTCGATTTCCGAAGGCAGATTTTACTCTTTGAGCTTCCCTTTTCGATAGAGGGCCCGAGATCCATGAAATGGTAGTTGGTTCCTAATTGCAAAACTACCTCCAACTGTAAATGCATTCATTTTCCTGATAAAACTAAACTAAGTATAAGCACACACACCAGCGATGATCGTGTTTTACGGAGCACACGAACTCAGTGGTTCACAATCTCCGGCACATAATACTTGTCTCCTATACCCCTGGCTAAAAGGATGAGTTTAACATGATTGGGTTATTGGTACCTGAAATGAATTATTATTAGTGCTGTAGGGGAGAAAAATATTATTAGTTACGTCCGATTAAATGTCTCATTTATTCGCTTTCATTCACTTCATGCATTCAACCTTTCACTCTCACATGCACACAAGTATAAGCATCTTCAGAGACAATTTTATGCATGAAAAATTATTTCAAATTTGAACCTGAAAATTAAACAAGTCGGAAACAAAGGAAAGAAAAAGAAATACACATACGAAGAAGTAAAAAGAGCGAAAGAGGTATTCTGTGGTAATATGAGTTGACAGAATGAAAGAAAATCGCACGTTCTAGAACTACATCTACAAACTATCTTACCCTCGAACGAAATTAGAGCTTAACTGTAAAATCAGCGTACTAATTCCTCGGGTAACGAGAAGCGGACAATAGGAAGCATAAATTTTTCAAAAAATATTTTATTCACAATTTGCGAAGAGGATAAATGCAACTCGGTCAACTTTAACAACTGAAGGTTCGCTATCAGCGAACTGTGAAATAAGCTATTTCGCAACGGAGAGTAGACGCAAACAGTGCTGGCAGACATCACGGGGCCAATCAGATGGTTGTTTTATTCCGGGTTTATGACACTTTTCGTGAGTTTCGCTTTTGAATAGGAGTCGATCAAAATAGCCGGTGTAAAGCGAAGTATGGCATAAAGAATTTTGGGGAAAACTCAACTCTGTGGTAAGCAACATATTTGCTTATAAAATTAAAGCATCACGCGTGTCAAATTTGCATAGTTAAAATTGAATAGCTATGTTTAGAGTTAGCCGAATTTTTTGCTCCCTTTTTCGATTAAAGATGTTGATTTTCGACTTCGTTTCGTTGAACGGATGGGAACAGAGCCGGATTATTAAATAGGTATGGTAGGCAACTGCCTATGGGCCCCGCAACTTTGGGGGGCCCTAGGCCTCGAGATTTTTTTTCTCTACCAGTATTTTATTATCTTATTTCGTGCGTTCATTTCATTTACAATTGTTATGCACTTAAACATATTCAAATTAAAATCAACTGTCGCTTAATTTTCGAAACATTATTAAGGATTAAACAGGATTTTTTTCACGTTTTCAAAGTTGAATGCAGATCGGTGTGATACGTTTTCTTTTCTTTTTTTCCCCATTTGTCTGATTAACTCGCAAGCCAACAGCTCTGGCAAACTTGTCGTTATATGTGTTAGGGGAAACTAGGGATACCTGTCCCTACTTTTACTATTTTTTTATATTTCTCGAGTATTTGAATTTTTATCACCATAAAAAGATTTGTTTTTAAGAAGGATAAATGTTCCATAATGATAAATGCTAAACTGATATCTCATTTAATAATAAAATAAATATATTTCATGATATCGCCTAGGGTCGAGTATCCCTAACCTTAGGGATACTTTATCCTAAGCTAGAGATATTTGACCCTATGGGTAGGGATACTTGACCCTAAGCTAGGGATACTTGACCTCAGTGGCGAATCCAGGGGAGGGGCTATCGGGCTGCAGCCCCCCCCAGAGCTAAACCAAAAATCTTGATTTAATTTAAAATCACTACAACTGTTTGATCTTAATTTTCATTAAAAAAAAATAGTAATAAAATCGTGACAACATTGCTTTCTGACTTGACAGGCTCGAAAATTTTCCACTTTCCTAGTCATTCCACTCGCACTTGTAGCGTTGGCGCGGTCGAAAACATTTTTTGGCTAGTTATTTCATTGTATTTTTTTTTAAATTATCGAAAATATTGTAGTGTTCTTTATTATTCTTATTGTCAGGAGAGGAAAACCTGCAAAGTTAAAGTGTTTTGGCTTATATAAGCCATGAGGTTTGACATTCGTCACTACGAAACAAAATTTTTATGACCGCAGCTCCCCCCAGACTCGAATCCTGAATTCGCCACTGCTTGACCTTATGGGTAGGGATACTTGAGCCTAAACTAGGGATACATGACCCTATGCGTAGGGATACTTGACCCTACATGCAAAGAGTATTTGAGGGGACATACGACTCATAAGCTCGAAAAAATGAGGGGAAAACTCTCAAATTCGATACATTATATCTCTGAAACAACGCAATTCACATCACATTTTTCCTAGAAAAATATCTGTTCTTTCTCTAACGGTACATACATTTTGAAACCTTATCATTGGTATGTATTTATTAGAGAGAGTAATAAATATGAGTATGAGAGTCACCTTGCGCGCATGATTACGGATAAACTATTGGTCTAAACACAATATTTTGGGTATATAAATAACCCAAAAAGTCTGTTTAAGAAACTGAACCTCAATTTATTAACTTTTACATTTAATTAATATTTTGTATATCGATTTAAAATAAAAACGTTAAAAATAGTTAAAATTTTTTTCTAACCCGAAAAATTTTTGGACGCTAAAAGTACCCGCAGACAAAAAGATAAATAAAAATTAAGTTACAAAATTATCTAACTTTCCCGGAACCAATTGTTCTTTTATTATTTCTAGTTTTTGATAGGTGAAAAGGAAATAAAAATTTAATTTTTTCCGGAAAAAGAGGGTGGGGGACCGCCCCCCCCCCCGAGTCGCCACCACCGACTAAAAATATCCATAAAATCATTATTTGTAACATTAGCCCAAGTCTACAATTAAATCGAAGTGCTTTGAGAATTCACAAATGGTCGGTAATAATTTCATTTAAAAACGCATGGCTTGTTTAAACTAAAACAAAAAGTAATAATTTACTTAAATACCCAACCATTGAATAAAATGTAAGGAAAAATCAAAAATATTGAGTTAGATTGCTCGTGCTTAATAATATTATTTTAAACAGATATCCAAAGCACTGCAATTAATTACTTTACACAAAAAAAAGATACAGTAGAAAATAAGCTTCTCAAAGTCATAAGTTTAGTCTTCGAAATCACATGAGCCAGAGAAATGCGAACTCTAAACCCTAAGATGAACCTACTGAACTGACCAGAGTGTAGTAAAGAGCTACTTGATGGCATGATGAATAATTCTTGTTCCCATGAAAAAATACATTAGTATCAGCTTAGGTGACAAGCTACCATGTGTGATTTCAAAGAAGTACAATATCATGTCCTTGTAATTTATGGCTCCTCAAGAACTTTCCAAAAGATTTCAGAATGAAAGAATCGCACTATAGATCTTATTTTGATTTCAATGCATTCAAAGCAAGTGCAAATGTACACAATTCCATTGATGACTACTTATATAGGCATCTATAAAAAACCTAGATAATTTCAAAATCGCGATTTTCCCTTTAACAGATATCGCGGTGATCAATTATACTGATTGAACAAAGACGTTCTTTCCACCCATCTGACAATGTTCATTAGGAGGTACAAATTCGTCTTAATGAAGGGGGGATGGTCAGGTAACATTGATAGCAATTTCGACGGTTCTCTTAATTTTTAGGCATTTCAAGAGATTCGGCTTCAAATTTTGGTCAGAGGGTTAATTGAAAATCAAGAACCAGTGATCACATACTTAACTTTTCCGGTTTAACTATCAACTGTTGCTTTTTTTTATAATTCCTAGTTTTGGGCCGCTAAAATAAACTAAAAATTTTAATTTTTCCCGCAAAAAGTGAGGGGTGGTTGCCCCCCCTTCCCCCGCTTCGCCGCCACTGTACAAAACATTTCAATAAAATCTTTTATGCTTAGCTTGATCTTAAGACTCCCTTCAGTAAAGTATTTTAAATTTCAAATATTGTTAGACATGTAACTTTCACCATTTTAAAACACCTATTCTGTTCATTGCACTATGCACCCGTCCAGTTCTCTCTATCTGTCATCTCTCTTAAAATTTGAGCTTCAGTCTGAAAAGGGAAAAAATTAGACAGTAATTTCCTTGCTTGATCGAAACATGCTCATAAATATATATAAGGATAATAAATGAAATCGCTCGGCATCGGAGTTTTTTGTATGGTAACGAATATATTTCATGATTTTTGTAATGTCTTAGAGAATTTTACTGGTTCCATAAAAAATTTAGCACAGTACAAAAAGAAAGTAAACTTCAAATTTAAAGAGCGGTAATATATTTTTATACATCCAGAAAAGAGCAGTAGTTTTTCTAAATAAAAAAACATCATTTATTACTTTTAATATTAACCTTTATCTGTAATTACCACAAAGCTAAAAAAAATTATTAAAACCATGCTTTGGAAAGAAACCTACTCAATATGAAAAAAAAAAAAAAATGACGGGAGGCTGTCTTTTTCGAACAGCCGCTGATGTTAAAAGTGTAACCCGTGTGACTCTTTTGTTTCTCGAAGTTTCTAGGTGACGTCACCAATTCATGCGTATTTTTGCCCAACTTTGCGTTTCAATAGTCGCTGAACTTTAATTCCGATTTTCAATTTTTTTGTAACTTCTGTTGTTATCCTTTACCTCTAAAATAAGACATTAGTTATGTTTTTAACATATGTAGTTACCGCATGTGTAGTTACCGAGGTATAGAGGATCTCCCATAAAACGTTTATTGTGACGTTTTAACGTGTGAATCAAATTCTTTCCTGAGACCCCAATGGAGGAACGTAGTCTTACGTTCAAAAAAAAAAAAAATCTTCAGACCATGACTACCAAAAATGGAAGACATACCCAGGATAAAATAATTATTGTAACAATGAAACTTATTTGAATTTCATTACAAAAACGGAAAGTATTGTCATAAAATATACGGAAAATTATTTTCAGAAATTTATAAAAATTAGAGAAAAACTTGTGCGGCAACTAAATTGGTATAATGGAAAGGATAATTTTTTAAATTCTTAAACGATGTAAAAGTCATTTTTGTAATGTATTATTTTTCGAAGTTATAAAGGTAAATTTGGCTTAATTCTTTTTCTAATTAAAATTTAAAAAAAAAAACCACTCCGAGTGAACATTCCTACCCTCCAAAGTATGTTTGAGCCAAATTTCGTTCCCCTAGGTCCCATTGCTTTGTAGAGCGGCAAAACACACACATTCTCCTTTATTATCAATAGAGATAGAGATCCGACGTATATGTAAAAAGGATATTGAAAGTAGTTAGCTTGCATATTCGAAATCTCATCTATGCATTAAACTTTAATCTTTTACAATGGTCTCACCACTTTGATTATTTACAATGACTTTATTTTATATTTCTAAAAAATATTCCATAATGACCGAAATCAAATCAAAATAAAACATTGGATGCCTTGATTAAATGTCTTACTAACGAGGGAAGTTCTGTAATAAAGAATGCCTGTAATAAAGAGAATTTGAAAGATATCCTAGATCTGCAACAATTGCGGATTTCTCTGCGACTGAGAAATTATGGAAACTAATGAAGAAATTGGGGACATACGACTCTTAAACCTCGAAACAATTGAGGAAAACTGTCAAATTCGATACTCTGAAACAATGCAATTCACAAGCTCATTTTTTTCTGGAAAAAATATCTGTTTTTTCTCTTATAGTACACTCATTTTCAAACCTTCCTATTGGTATGTATTTATTTGAGAGAATAATAAATATGGGTATAATTTTGGAGAAAAAATGAGATAGTCACCTTGCGAACATGATTATGGATAAAATATTTATCTAAACACAATATTTTGGGTATCTAATTAATAAAAAACTGTTTGTTTAAGAAACTGAACCACAATTTTTTAACATGTAAATTTAATTTCTATCTTATATACCAATTTAAAATACAAATGTTAAAAATAGTTAAAATTTCAACTTTTCTGACCCCCCAAAAATACTTATTTGAAGAAATATGTACAAAAATGTGGTTCAATTTGTAGAACATAGTAAAATACATATTCGGTAAAAATTTTATGTAAAAATATTCAATAGTTCTTGATATATCGTGCGCGCAATATCAAAAAATTACATTTCGAGATATAGCGTTTTAAAGATATGGCAGTATTCAATATTTACCTGGAAGAGCTGATACATATTCCTTAATAACTTTCATAGTTATGGGAATTTTTGAACGCGGATTGTTTTAAATTGTTCAGAAAAAACAGGGTGAGTAATAATTTTTTTTCACAAAATCGAAAATTTTCGAGGTCTTAAACAGTCGTAGGTCCCCTTAAGAATTTAATATCCTGTTAAGCTTTTTTCTGAACAGACTTCGCCTTTAACGAAATTGCTGTATATGCATCTCTAATTCTTTTCCATATAACATTGTAAAATAGGTGCTGTATTTGTGGGAATGACCTTGATGATATTTTGACTCGGTCGTTATATGATTCATAAAATTCACATGCTAATTTTTTGGTTTTAATGGCTTTACAAATTCTTCAACAGACGGTGATATATTGGTAGTAGAATACACAATTTTAAAAATATACCTCAGGCCTGTTATCGTGTCAGAAATGATGTTTGTTTAAAAACCGAAATCTAGATTGCAAGCCTATCCCTACAGTGACATTGCAATGAGGGATGAATAGAGGTACGCATGACTCTCATATCACTTTTTATTTTTTGGGGGGACAAATACAAAATATGTTTGCGTTTCTTTCATGCTCTATAAGGCAAACACAAAGGGGGGGGGGCGAAAGTAAGGGGCTGTCCATAAATGATGTCACACTTTTTTTCAATATTTTTTTGACCCCCTTGTCACATGCCACGCTATATTACATAAACATATACTTACAGTTCAGAAACAAAGCACTACGTTATAGATCATGTTTCAAATTTGTATTTTTAAACTTTAACTATGTGTTTTATTGATATTTGTGAGCATAACAATAATAATGATTATAAGTGTACTTATTTTGTATGAAATAAGATTAAGGTTTACAACCAAAAACCTAATTAATATACAATAGTTATAAAATATTAATATAAAAGAGCAATTGAAAACAGTAGTATTTTGGAATTTGAAATATTTTGCTTTAAATCTTATCTTTACTTTATGAACACAAAATACTCTTAAACAGATCGAATTAAAAAAAAAAAAAAAAAAACACGCCTCAATAAAATCAAACTGTTTGTGCCTCTACAAGTTTTACCACTCACCCAGGTGGGGCGACGCATCTTTTGTTGGACATTTCAAGGGTGTGACAGGGGGAGGTTTTCTTCTAATGGTGAAGAATTTCTGCTGCTACCATATTCTCAGAACCTACCCTGAATGCCTTTTTCGAAAAGAAAGGAATATAAGTGAAAAAAAATCACATGAAAGTTGTTTTAGCCCCGATTCAGCAGATTAAAAAAATACCCTCAAATTCTGGTAATTTCAAAATTTAATCTGCTGATTTTAAATGTTTTTATTTTGACCAAAATGTGTTATGTCAGACTTCTTGTTATCCCCTTCCCCCCCTTGTCACAAACTGTCACAATTTCACGAACCCCCTCCCCCCTCCAAGCGTGACATCATTTGCGGACGGTCCCTAAACTATACCCACGAGTTCCACTTACCCTTGCCTCCGTTTCATATGAGATAATTCGAGACGGAAGGTTCTTTCAGTACAGTGATCAGTCATTTATTTTAGTTGTCATTTCCCCTGTTCCTTAGTGAATAAACAAGTGAGGAAATAAACATTAGTTTTATGTACACTGCTATTGACAAAGTAGGTGACAATTGACCATCGGATATATTTTCACTGGCCAGTTTCTTCTACAACAATCCTTAAAGTGTTTGCAGAAGAGATTTAGCTGCGTTCGGTAGATTTCTCTTTTCCGATAGTTCGTTATCAAGCACAGAATATAATGCAATATTATTATTTAATCTTATCTTCCAAGTATCTCGCAACATATCTTGCTGAATCTTTTTGTCAAACCTTACATTTCGCAATTTTAAATGTGATATTACGATGGTGATGGTTTTTTTCAAATTTAAATTATCTTTAAGTAATGGGTGTGTATAGCTCCACTCAGTGGAGAATACAGGATTTCGGTCTTGGGGAGGGGAGGGGGGGTAAGGTATAAAAAAATATAATATCGCCGTGATGAATATCAAACCTTATGGCTTATGTAAACCAAAACACTTTAACTTTATAGACTTTACTCACCTGACAATAAGAATCATAAAGAACACTACAATATTTTCGATAATTTAATAAAAAACACAATAATCAATAATATAACTAGCAAAAACTTGTTTTTAACCGCGTCAGGGTTACAAATACAAGTGGAATGCATACAAAAGTGGGAAAATTTCCGAGCCTGTCAATTGCCAGGAATGTTGTGATTTTTTTAAAGGGAGATTAAGAAAAAACAAAACAGAAAAAATGGTTATAGTGATTTTAAATAAAATAAAGAATTCTGATCTTGCTCTGGGAGGCTACAGCCCGATAGCCCCCTGGATTCGCCACTGGATAGTATATTAATTGTGTGTTTCATTACTTTCTCATTTTTAGGTTTCTGTGGTTCTGCATGGAGTACCACAGGAGAAAGGAATACCAAATAGTGTATGGATTGATTACAGCATTAGGGATTCTTAATGTTGTTTTGGTCCTCATTTGGACCAAAAACTACCTTGGAGGATTTGCATGGCAGGAAGATCCCTTGCACCAGTTTAATTATCATCCAGTATGTGCGATAGTGGGGTTAGTCGTTTTGTATGGAAAAGGTAACAGATGATTTCTGCTTTTTATGACTTTTAATGAGAAATTTAATACCATAAAGATGTGAAAAAAATTGTGAGTTTTTGAAAAAGGCGACCTGAATTTGGACAAACCTGAAAAGGGACTGTCCATAAATGATGTCACACTTTTTTTTCAATATTTTTGACTCCCTCCCCCTTTGTCACAAAGTGTCGCACTTTACCATACCCCTCCCCCACCCTTGTCACATGTCACGCTATATTACATAAATATATACTTGCAATTCAGAAACAAAGCACTACGTTCGATCATACTTCAAATTTTATTTTTAAACTTTAACTATGTGTTTTAATGACATTTGTGAGCAGGGGAAGGTTTTCTTCTAATGGTGAAGAATTTCTGCTGCTACCATATTCTCAGGACCTACCCTGAATTCCTTTTTCGAAAAGAAAGGAATGTAAGGGAAAAAAATCACATGAAAGTTGTTTTAGCCCCGATTAAAAAAATATCTTCAAATTCTGATAATTTCAAAATTTAATCTGCTGATTTTAAATGTTTTTATTTTAACCAAAATGTGTGATGTCACACTTCTTGTTACCCCCTTCACCCCCTTTGTCACAAAATGTCACAATTTCACGAAATCCCCTCCCCCCTCCAAGCGTGACATCATTTGTGGACGGCCCCAAAGTCAGTTCCTCTTTTTTCTGTGAAAATTTATGAACAGAAGTTAAGAGAATAAGATAGTCAATGATTTAAAGGCATATGCATCTTAAAGTTTATTAATACTATGTAAATGAATGTTATCTGTATACTATCAACAAAAAACCTTGAGCTTGAAGCGTAAATTTTAACCAATTCTTCACGTTCTCTGTTATGTCTCTGTGTTGCATTATAATCTAAAAAACAAATTCGCACACACAATTCCGAATGAATGATTTTCTTCTATGATATTCCCAGGCCCGTTTCTAGATACAAAGCTGCTATCATGACATTTGATTTCAACCGCTCCCTCGCTCTATAATTCCTACGATCGTTTTCTAAACCAGTTTATTCGAATATGAAAATTTACGCAATTTCTTTAGTGTCAAAATAAATTAAAGAAAATTTCTTCGCAGATAGAAAAAAACTTGATTTATGCATTTGAACCAATCGGCGACAAGATTTATTAATTCATCAGTAAAATTCTGAATGTAAAATGAGTACCAATTACAGACTTAATTTTCTTGAAAAACACATCGCCATGTATTCTCGGAAATACAAAATTTAGTAAAATTCTATTTCTTCACATCACATCTGTTAAAGATATTTATTATAAGACTAGCTGCATGACCTGGCGTTGCACGGGCAATCTTGAATAATGGGATATTCCCGGGAGGAGAGAAGTGAGATCACGTGAGGCCTTCGGATCCATATTTTTTCATATGCCCGCCTCCGTTTTTTTTCAACAAATATTGTCACTTACTTTCTCCAAGAAATGTAAATATTCTTTCGAATCTAGTCTTTTTATTACTAATTTTCATATGCCCGCCTCCGATTTATTTTTTTTACATATATTGTCGCTAACGTAAACGTTACGTTCCCCCCAAAACGTATTCTCTTTTCTTTGTTCTTCTGTTTCTTCGGCTCTTCTCTGCTGGCTATGTTGTCCCATTACTGCCAATCGTCTATTTCTTTGTTCTTCTGTTTCCTCGGCTCTTCTCTCCTGCCCACGTTGTGCCATGTCTGACAATCGGCTATTTCTTTGTTCTTCTGTTTCTTCCGCTCTTCTGTCCTGGCCACGTTGTGCCATAGTTGACAATCGGCGGCTTCTTTCTTCTTCAGTTTCAAAAACTCTCCTTTCACGTTTTCTAATTGACTCCCGTCTACTGGCAGCATCCCCTGTAATTCCTCTTTTCCTTTTAGGCATCGGAAAAAGCGAAGAATTGAACAAAGCAAAAATAGTAACTTCCAAATATCAGCTTAAAATAGAAGCTTCCACAAGTATTTAAACTTTATCAAATCAATGAATAATGATTAAAATCACTAACATAACTAATCTAAATCTTTCGGCACATAACTTTACAGAAACAAAACACCCCTTTTAATTTCGTTAAAATGATTTTGTTGGACGTTATATCACGGGTTAAAAAAAAGAATTTATACACTTTCAACAATACATTTTTTTATTTCTGTCAGCGTCAGTTTTATTGTTGTTGTAACAATGTTCCTTAAAGTAAACGACTTCAACAATAAAATAAACTTTGAATTGCGCTGTAACAATGAAAAGTATTGTTATAAAGTATCCGAAACAATGAAAAGTATTGTTGCAAATTAGTTTTTAATTAATATCTTTTTCACTAATTAAAATTTCGATATTTAAATGGCCGAAATGGATTCCTTGAACTATTCCCCATCTTTTGGTACTTTCCGCGCGCTTCTTCGTTCGGCGGTTCGTGAGAAGATAGAAGGACATGCATACATACATACATACGTTTGTTTACCTTCGAATTTTAATAGGATAGATAACAAAATATGAATATGCATATATAGTGAAACAATTTTAAAAGAAAAGTTTATTATTAAGTATTAGATGTTTCATTTTTCCACTAAATAAAATATTAAATTAAAATTGCGCTTTTCTTGCGACAAATCTTTCTCTATTGCATTTAAATCCAAGTTATTCAATTTCTGTTAGCACACCGACGATTTTAAATAAGATTAAATTATTTTTAGTTTAGAGATACTTCTTTCACCTGATAAAATTGTGACTGGCAGAGTTAAGTATATTCTTAAGAATAAATTAAATTTAATTAAGAATAATATTACAGAAAAGTTTGAAAATGATGAAATTAAATTATTTGCTTGAATAAATTTCAAGTTTTTAAAGGATCAGTAAAATTATCATTAATGATTTTGTACATTATTTATTCATTATACAAGTCATCACCATCAACATCCTAGATATTGAATCTCCATTAGAAACTTGTGCGGAAATATCAAAATCTGAACACGAATTTTTTAAGTCATCTTCGGAGATATTCCTAAATTCAATTAGAATTTTATATAATGTGTTGCATTCATTTAAGGAGTCAAACCTTTCTTGAATGGAATTCTAAGCAGCATCCATAATTGTTAAGTAAAATTGAACTTTAAATAATAATTTTGGGTCTTCGGTCTCTTTATCAGTGCATTCATGATCGAAAAGACGAACTTTCTGTGCCTTTTTAAAGGGAAATTCTACGTCAATATCGAGATTAGTCGCTAACGCTGCGGCATCATTAACGTATTTGTTAAAGGCAGCATAAGATATAGATGAATTTAGGAAATTGATAATTTTATAGAGCTTGTTGAATTCAGTAGTTGTTGATTTAGGAGCTTACCTAGTTGTTGACTTAGGAGCTACAGTCGACGCTCGTTATAACGACCACACATTATAAAGACCATTCCATTATAACGACCAGTGATAAAATCTCCAACTGTGTTTCCCTACGCACTGTTATTTTACTTCCGGTATAACGACCGTACAGTGTCGTCTAATCCCAATACAACGTCCGAATTCAGCGAACAATCTTCCCGGTATTTTTCCAAAAAGAGCATGTTTCGAAACGTAAATGACCTCGATTATTATATTGCCAAGCTTCGTAGATGTAGAGTCTTCAGTGTTACCTGGATTCAGCTTTACCTGACGGGAGAAAGTGCTGCACTCACCATGAAATAAAAAAATGTTTCAAGTGCTATCGAGACTTTAAGGCTATGTTTTTTTTGAAAGGCAGAACACTATTTATCATCTTTAACTGAAATGGAAAATTATATTTTACAAAAAGCACAAATGCAGAAAAGACAAACAACCATTTATGATTTTTCTTTAGAAAATAAATGTTTTGTAAGTATATAACACACTTTATTTTCTACTTTAAAATCTGTTTTAGAAATATATTTTTAATTGATAAAATTTTATTTTTAATACCAATGATAAAAAAATAAGTCGAGTATTTAGTTGGAATCTCTTTAAAAATCGCCTATTTATATGAAACTGCTGAACGTGCATGTGTACAGCTTTTAATTATATCCACTATAGCGACCACTCCTTATAAAGACCTTTTGCTGTGGGACGCAGAGGGTCGTTATATCGAGCATCGACTGTACTAGCAGCATTAATAGTTCTAAGGATATCATCATATCAAAATTGAACAAATAAACTTAAAAGTGGACACTTTGCCCAGTAATGAATTTACTGAAACTTGCCCAGTAATGAATTTACTGAAACTTTAGTTTTTATATGTCTGGAGTCATGACTATTTCTGTTATTAAAACTATTTCTTTTATTTTAACGTCAAAATCTACTGGTTATTTTTGCCTGTATGTACAAAACTTTTCGAGATCTCTCTTTTTTCTCTTTTTGTCATGATTATGTATTTAATACAGAATAACTGCATTTGGTTTCTTGTGTAACAATAACGAACACAACAAAATAGCGAAATATACAGCAAAATCGGTGCAAAAATACAGAAATAATACTTTGAACTCACCATCTTCGAAATTAACTCTTTTTAGACGATACCGAAGTAATAGTATTTCTCACTATGACTCTCTGCTGACTCAAAATAAGAATGCCGCTTTTTCTCAGTCATTTTCTATGGAACTCGGAAATAGCAAAAATCCATCCAATAAGGTTTCAATCCATTCTGTTCAATAGTATATCTCTATGTACACTCTGTCCTAAAAGTTTATAGAATCTTGTATTTTGCCTATATTTTTTGCTTTATATGATGTATTTCGATGTAACTTTCTGTATAGATATGTTATGTCTAGTAAATTGAAAAAACAGCAGCTCTACCCCGTATATTTAATGCCAATTTTTAAATCGTAGAATAAACTGAAATAACCTGTCCCAAAAGTTTATAGACAAATGCAATTTTATGCAAATATGGTATCGGTAATCATGACGTCGATCTGGAGCCTAATAAATACGTTGTAAGAAAAAGAAAGCGTTCGTTTGTTCTTCGTTTCAAGATGCCTAAAGCGTAGCAGCTCTCTAATGAAGAAGTGAGTAAAATTCTGTATTTGAAATTTCTCTGTAAGACTGTTAAAGAAATATTGAAACTTTTAAATCGTTCTAAAAGCATGATTTATCGTGTATTAACTCGTAAGACGCCATATAAGCCAAAATCTCGTTCGGGAAGACCTCGTGTGACGGATATTCGCAGTGATAGACAGATACAAAGAATGGCTTCAAGTCAGAAAATGTCGGTTCGCGAAGTTACTGGGGCTTCCAGGTTGCAAATCTCCAACAACACTGTTCATAGACGAATTATAGAATCTGGTTATATGATCCACGCAAAAATGGCTCGCCGATTACCACTCTCAAAGCTTCACATTAGTAAGAGATTACAATCGGCTCGTAATCATATGTCATATGGTGATAAATGGATGGCTATCCTTTTCAGTGATGAAAGAAAATGGAACCTCGATGGACCTGACGGGAATATAAAATATTGGCATGATTTACGAAAAGAGCCCGGGAGCTTTTTCAGTAGGCAAAATGGTGGTGGATCTGTGATGGTGTGGGCGGCTTTCAGTTTCAACGGTCAAGTGGGTTTGGCCGTTTTAGATGGTCGACAGAATTCTCCTAAATACATAGAAACACTAGAAAATCATCTTATGCCATTTGCAGAAAACATAGGGGGACGAAAGTGGTAATATTAGCATGATGATGCTCTCATCCATATCTCCAATGCTACGAAAAATTATTTAAACTCGAAAAATGTTACTGTTCTTGAGTGGCCACCGATAAGCCCTGATCTAAACCCAATTAAAAATGTGTGGGGCATTATGTTTCGGAAGGTATATGAGAATTGAGGGCAATTTTATTCAGTAAATGCCTTGAAGACAGCCATTGAAAGTGTATGGTACAACTTGGAACCAGAGATATTACAAACCTTAATTATGTCGATGGGAAGAACGTGTATACAACGTCATACTGAAAAATGGAAAGACTTTAAGCTATTAAGAACATTGTATTGAGCACCTTTTCTTGAAATGTCATATATTCTATAAACTTTTGGGACACCTAATATTTCCATTTTGTTATATAATTGAAATACAAATTGTTATTTTAACTAAATATTTCGTTGAGTGCAAGTCGCATATGGTTTGAATAAACATATTTGTAACTGGTGTTTGTATGCCTTTCCGTTTTGCTA
Organism: Araneus ventricosus; assembly: GCA_013235015.1. Taxonomy (NCBI): domain Eukaryota; kingdom Metazoa; phylum Arthropoda; class Arachnida; order Araneae; family Araneidae; genus Araneus; species Araneus ventricosus. The sequence goes on along the minus strand of BGPR01002475.1, from coordinate 26,568 downwards.
AAACTTATATTTTACTAGAGTCTATAAACTTTTGGGACAGAGTGTATATCCTCATATACATAGTACTGTTGTCCAGTCAATGCTTTACTATTTTTACAACAATGGAACCATCATCTAATACCATCTCTACACCCCAAACACATAAATCTGAGGAAGGTCGTGAGGGAGTTCCCTATTTTACACATGTGAGTTTGGTACTCAAATTTCATTTGTCCCTCTGTTAAATTTTAGTGGTTTTTTATTATTTTTTACAGTAGGAGTTAAGCGAGCCCGATTTTGACGACACTGGTTATCTTTACTTTTAGTTTTAAGACAGCTGCAAAAAAAAAAAAAAGAGAAGTGGCCATTCATGACCATACTTCTTTGCGATCCCTCGCCTAACGATTGCAATCACCACAGCATCAAGAGGATGTTACTCCGACTTGCACGGAAGGGTTTATGTATTTTTTTATTTTATTTATTTATAAAGAAAAGCTTCAGAAAGCCGGCTTGAGCTTATTTTTTCAAAAATTTTTTACCTCAGTTCAAGACAAAGCGACATAAATAACAAGCATACGTCTCAAACTTTTTTCTTCTAAACCTAATTCCAGAAAACGGCAGGACTCTAAAAATGATTTAATTCTTTGCTTCTTCGCTCCTTGAAATCATATTTGAATACAATATAATTTGAAGCAAATAGAATTCGTTGTTAAATAATTTCGTGTAATTTAGAAATACTTTGGTAATTTTTAAGAATTTACGGGGAAAAGTTGACGAAGGCGGCCTTCGTGCAGGCACACTCGGCAGAAACGGAACCTGATATTCCATTTCTTCTTTCTATTAAGCTGAAGTGAGCTGATTTTTTGAACTTAGACCAGGGATGCTCTGGATATCGGAGGGGTGCAGGAAAGGTTTTAACGAAATCTAAACAAACAAATAAAAAACAATGAAAAAAAAGGAAATTAAAAAAGAGCTAAAAAAGAACACAGGAAAACAGTGTATTTTACTATTACTAGTTCATCAGACTGGTTAATCAAATTACCTTGTTCTTAGTTCTTCATTGACTTCATTAGTACTTTAAACTGCGTAATTGTTTCAAAAGGTCTTTTCTCGCTAATAAAAATTTGTAGAATTCAACATAATTTTAAGCAAGATTAATCTTGGTAGTTTCACATCTAGCTGAATTTTTCTTTTTAAATGTCATTTATGAGAGGAAATACTCTCACGGTATGTGGATAAGTTTCAGATCACCTGAAGGAAAGTTCTTTTTTCTTTATTTTGAAAAATTAGAAAATGGAATATGGTTCTTATCAATCATTGTTCTTCACATGATATATCAAAAGCAAATGAATGGTTGATTTATAGTTTCTCTCTCGACTTCAATTTCAAACAATTTCACTTCGAAATATATTTTTCCCACTCGCAAAATGAATAATTTTTAGAGAGACGAGGGACTTCACTATCTTTTCCCTACTACATTAGAGTAATCATATTCTCCGCTTAGAAACGTTGTGAAGCAGAATTCTTCAGAAGCTAAACTTTTTTAAAACTTAAAAAAAATTGAAGGTATTTAATCTTTTATTAAAATGAACTACTTACTTATTTGTAAAAAAAAGGACATTCGGTACAAATCTGGGACATTTTTTCATTTCGGAACTGCCCCGCTAATTCAGGATGTCTGGTCATTTTAATCAGATCCGTAATACGGTCATCACTGTAACGTCAATGTTATGCGTTAAGAAAGTACTGTAAAAGGATTGTTTTCATTCGGAGTATTTAAAATTATGTCAATTAAAAGCTGTTCCTTTTAATTCGTGGGTATAAAGCGGATACTGAAAAAATATTACAATACTTCAAAACTGTCCAATAATTGTAAATTTCGTTGATATATTAAATACTGAAATATCGGTAATTTATCGAAGTTTTGAAAAAGAGTGAGTTATGAAGTAATTTTTCAAGTATTTCCATTTTCTCTAATGTTTGTCGTGGCAGCCTTTGATATCTTCAAATAAATACATAAAATAAAAAACACCATTTTGAACTATTATATTATAGATTACACATTTCAAATTTTATTTCTTTCAGGTTTATTGCTGTATAGAACCCTATATTATCGAGGAAAAGCAACTTTGAAGCTTCTCCACACAGCAACGATGATAGTTACATTTATACTGGCAGTTATATCCTTGAAGAGTGTCTTTGATTCTCACGACTACAGATTAGTGCCCATTCCTAATTTATATAGTTTACACAGTTGGATTGGTTTGGGAACAGTGATATTATTTGCATTCCAGGTTCGTATGAAATATGAATAGATTGCACCGCATATATTTTAGCGAGTTAATTTACGTGACATCAGAGTCACATGACAAATGCTAAACGCTTGTTGTCTTAAATCCGTCATTCACGATTACTCCATTCCACGCAAATGGCGTGGCGGTATTCCAAGCCATTCCATTTTCAGCCCATCCATTTAGGTAGGCCATTCACGGCAGCCGCAAAATCGTCCGCAACGTGTCACTCCGCCCTGCTGCATCCTCACCTTCAAAACGCCAATCCCCGCCTGCTCTTATTTCCTCTAGAGTGACAAAGCTTCACTCTCCTCCTCAACGAGTTTGCACCGGTCTCATTTTAGCATTTATGGCCCGGCAGTCCAAATGGAGTGCTTGGATTTCAAGACAAGCTGAATATCAAAACGCCACACCACGCCAATTCTCATCGGATTTTCGCACTGATGATCGGTTTTGGCGCTGAGCGACCGAATTTGCGTGGAGGGGAGCATTCGCGAATGTTCAGCCTTAAGCTGTGTTGCGATTTTACGTCTTGCAAGATCAAATCAGTTTTCTGAGTCAGGGTTAACGGAAGCATTTAATTAGGTTTAGGAGATTTTGAACTTCGCCAAGGGTGCAGGCAGAGGCGCAAAAATGTTCATTGAAAAAACAAGGTTTAAGAGTTGATAAGTACGACCTGCTGTGTAAATAAAAAGGAATTCAACAGTAAGCCTTCTGAGGCCAATTGAAAATTACGTGAGTTGTTGTGCCTATAGATGGCTAGTAATTGGACTTTGCTTTGCTGCGGATGATGGACCGGAAAAGGGAATTTTTTTATATACGAGGATATAAAATTTTCTAAATCTATGTAAGAAAACAAAAGTCGTGAAACATTTGAATTTATCATGAAAAATTGTTTAAATTTGATGAAATTTATTTTTAATTTCAGCTCTTTTGCGGGTTTGTTGCATTTTTGTATCCAGGAGTCAGAACATCATTCCGTAAAATGTACTTACAGTATCACCAGTTTTTTGGAACCATTATTTTTATACTGGCTATCTTAAGTTGCCATTCTGGAATAATGGAAAAAGTCAAAGCTTCACTGTAAGTACTTATTATGAATCTGAAGCTTTCATGAACATAGCATGTAATGTAGTTTAATCATTAGTTTTACAAATTACATATCTTAATTCAGTGGCGGACTGGGTCTGAAAATAGTGGTTGCCAGGAGTCAGTAAAGGCCCACACATATCTACAATCATAATATTAATTCATATATATATATAAAATTTTTTAAATTTAATCATATTAATTTAAATAGCCGATAGTTGGTTGCCGAATGCGGCTAGTGATTAATACTGCAAAAGCAATGTAAAAATAGAGAAATGATAGTTTCAGCTTACCTGTTTTTTTTTCTTTCCTTTTGCAAGACACGCTACATATGTGTCTTTACTCTCTTACGACTAAAAACAGAAATAACACTTTTCTCACCAATTATTTTCCATGAAAGACAGACCAAATAAGACTGAGACCCTCTTTAAACGCAAACTCCCCCCAAACGCATAAGGAAATTCGTGAGTGTCGTCTTTTCATAGATGTTATTTAGTGTCCTAGTCACAGTTTCTTACAGGCGAGTTCATTGCTTGTAAGATTTATGACAGTAAAATTAAACTACAAAAAAGAAAGAAAAAAGTACCTCTTATAGCTATCTCTCACAAGAACCGCACCCTTTCTGCACAAAGGGATGCAATTCCTTCCGTCTTTCCGGGGGCTTCCGAAACCAACAAAAAATCTTAAAGAGTATTGCTTGCTCGACTGTTCCAATAACCCGAGGGTTTGTGCGATGGCTGCAACATTCTGGAGAAACATCTGTATATGATCGGAAGGTCAAAGGAAGTGGACTGGACAGAGATCTCAGTACAGTTCCTACGCGCAGTTGTAATTGCGTATGCGTCTTGGGTCGGTATTCGACCACCCGCTGCTCAGCTGGTCGAATTACGACGGCAATAAATCTCCAAAACATGGGCCTTGGGTACAGGGCTATTTTATTTCATTGCTTTAGAAAAGCTTACTATAGAGAAAGAGATATTTTTTTCTCTCCCACACTTTCTGTGGCCCTAAATTGTCTTCTGTTTAAGGGGCCCATTTGCCATCGGGCAAGCTGGCAACCTCGCCAGTCCGCCACTGTCTTAATTAGATTTTAATATACGTTTTGATAAATGCAAAGGAAAAAAGCTAACCGAATTTCTCTCGTCTTCCATATGTATAAAATAGCTAATGAGTGGCTGAAAATGATGTAAACGCCGAATAAAATATGACGATTCGTGACTCCTTCCCAACGATTTTCAGTCTTCTTTACACACACCAAGTTCGAGTTCTTTAAATAATTCCATAAGTGAAACCATTCGAGTGCAAAGCTTAGATGAATTTTTTAGTTTCGACTACCAGATAGAAACATAAATGTGAATGTACATCTTCAATTTTCACAAATTCTGTTTAGTAAGTGAACGCAATAATTGTTAGCGGAAATCGATCATATTTTATTCGATGTGCATTTTATTACTTTATAATAATATCAGGAGGAGGAGACCGAAGAGAAGGACGAGACCGAACATGAGGACCTACGAGTCCGTGCGTTCCGGTGAAATACCCATTACTAGCGCATTTAAAAATTCTTAATTTTGAGGTAGCATAGATTTTATCTTATTTTCCAAGTAGTTTGCAAGAATCACGAAGAATAATAACCATAAGAGTTTCGGTTGTACTTAGGCTCGATCATGTGATCACCTACAAATTATTTTTACTATGCCAACAATGAGTGTAGCTCGAGGCTTAACATCCCATAGCTAAAATTATGAAAACCCCCTTGCTTATGTGTAAATATATACGGCATTTCGCACCTAAGAACGCATCTTTAAATTTCAAATGCTGCTGCTGTCTTGATTTCCGATTCCTTTTTTTACAGAGCAACTTAATATTGTGCCAAAAGAAAAATTTTATTTTTTAATTAATTAATTCGTTCTTTTTCTTTATCCAGTAAGCAAAAACAGTTATAAAATGTGTTAGCAATTTTTAAAATTTTTTAACCATTAATAGTGGATAGCATCGATGTGGGACTGTCAGCAACCAGTGGTACATGGCAGCTTCATAGTGTTGAAACGATATCATATCTCCTCTGTGATGCAAGTATTTTCAACAAGATACCAAACTGGGAAATGGAGTGATAATGTCGATTGTTCTGTTGTATGACAGGAACAAATATTATCTATCAAATGTCAAAGCATTAAGCAGAACGCCTCAGACCACTTCATAGATAAAGACCCAGGAATTTCTCTGACTCATTTTCTTCGTATTCTTAATAACTGAACCTAAAAATGCGTTTACAAAGGCAAGCTTAAAAACAATCAGCTAGAAAAATTAGAATAAATTTAAAAAATAAAAAAAGTGAACCTAAACTTTAAACAAAATTAAAAAAACAAACAATAAAATTTAAATAATGTTTAAGTCGCGCGCAATTGCAAACAAAAAACAATGGAAATCAATATCATTCAAAGAAAGCCAAAAAAACAAAGATAAACTCAGAGGGAATCTGAAAAAAAAACAAACAAACAACAACAACAACAACAAAAACAAGGAATCCATTCTAGTCCATTTTTTCAAAGGCAAAGGACTTTATTCGAAATATATTCAAAATAATAATTGAGAAATTTTTCTGCCAACATTTTTACAAAGGCAATATTCTCAAATCATTTGGAGATGCATATAATCCATGAGACTTAAATGTGAACTTCGATTTCCGTTGGTGCCGGAGACTGGAATTTATAATTATGTATGGGGGCAAAATATTTATAGACAACTATACGTACTGGAGAGTATACAGGTAGACAACAACAAAATCTAAAAATTTAGCTAGCTTTTCAGGACACAAACTTTAGCTGACTTTTTTTAAAATAAAATTTCTAGTTTTAAATTATATAAAATTTAAATTTCCACGCAAAATGTGTGTGTGTGTGGGGGGGGGGTGAGACCACCCTCTGAATCGCCACCATTGGTTTCTATTCAGAAGTACTGACTTTTTTTTTTTTTAAATAAATGAATGACCAAAATTTAGTTTCATTTACAAATAAAACATCTTATGAAAATTTTCCATTTGATAGTTTCTGAAACATTTGAGAACTACAAAATAATACATAAGAAGTACTTTACCTGAATTGTTTTCAATCTCCATAGATTTAACTTGTTTGTTCTAACTGTATTTGTATTGTATGCATAAGAAGAAGATATAACTATTTCTTCTAATGAAAATCTATGTTACATTTTCAATGAAAATCCCAAATCTTTTAATGAATCAGTTAACCGAAAAAAGATCCGAGCATTTCTCAATACAAGCAATATTTTGAGTTTTGAAAGAATCTTTCAATTTTCAGATTATCACTTGTATGGGTTTATTTTAGTAAAGTCCTATTTTGAAGCCACATAAAGTAGCATAAAGTTCATTGAAATGATATACCATAAACATCAATTCAACAAATACAAATGCTATAATTTGTAATTGTAGAAAGCTAAACTTACTTCAATACTGTCAGTGACATTTTGCATTGTCTCATATTGCCCCACAAGGTATATGAATCAAAAACTAAAATAAAATTATATCATAAAATCATTGGCATGTGCTAACACTGTAGACTACAGTCTGGCAGACAATGATATAATCATTACCAAGGACTCCTTTTTGGTGCCAGCAGAAAAGAAAATATTTGTCATATTTCTAAAAGAATTCTCACTGCAATGAATGAATCCAGTTTTCCAATACAAAAATCAATAATGATATTTCCTTAATGTATGTAAACCAGCGGGAGTGGTCTCCCCTAAACTTTCTTGTATACTTTCTAAGTGGAGATTCGTCAAAATCTCGAGTTCGAATTTTTTTTGACGATTACAATACTTTCTCTTTGTATACTTCGTATACGAGAAAGTGAAACAAACCAACAAACCTGAAATCAAATATCTGTTGCCACGTTTCAAAAAAAATATTACTTTGAAGCAGGTGAGATAAAATAGGCAATGATATGAATACTAAAGCGAAAATTCTGCTTTGGAATTGAATTCCCAAGAAAACAATTTATACTACCACAATCGTAACAATTGCAAAAGCTCATAAATAAAAGATTTGCTGAAATAATGAGATCGGTTTGAATTTTATTTACAGCAATAAAAAATTTGTTACAATTCATGTTTGAGAACATTATTTATTGTTGTAAATAAAATTTACAACAATAACAGATTGCTACCTGTACTTTGCGCATGAGAATCGGATTAAAAGAAATTGAATATGAAATTTGAACGCCCCTTTTTGACGGATTTGGCCCAAAATTTAACACGGGCCTACATTCATGACGATAAAACTGTGTACCAAATTTTATCCATCTAGCTATTCAAGTTTTTGAGTTATAGTGTTCACATGACCACGGACATACAGACAGACTTCCCGTTGACGGATTTTGTCCAAAATTTGATAGAAACCTACAAATTATGTTTAAAGACCACATACCAAATTTCATCCCCGTAACTCTAATAGTTTTCGAGTTATCGTGTTCACAGACAGACATAATTCCAAAATTGTGTTTTTCGGACTCATGGAGGTCTAAAACGTGGAGATTCGTCAAAATCTCGAGTTCGAATTTTTTGACGATTTTTTTTACTTTCTCTTTGTACACGAGAAAGTAAAAAGCAACAAATATTTTCTCAAGCTCTTTTTTCAATTATGATAAATCATACCGTTAACAAAATGTTTACATTTTAAGAACTATAGAGGTTGATCCATTAGAGGAGAAATTAATATTTTCAGCCCTTGTTAATTTAACCCTTTCAAAGGCTGTGGGAAGTATACTTCCCACATAACTCATCAATTTTTAAACGTACAAGTTAGGCCATTTTAAAATTCTCAACAAATTTTTCGATGAAAGGAAATCCTAGACGTTCCAATTTCTTATCTCAAACCGTAATAAAGTGTCTTGACTTAATTAATTATTAAAATTAATTAACAAAAGATGTCATCCAATAAGCTAAATGAATTTCTCTTCTTAAATTAACCTCAACCCCAAAGTTATTTTATTATACCATTACTAGAAAAAAGTTGAAAGGGTTAAGTAACTGATGTTAATGTATTGTTAATTTATTTTTAAGGTTTATACAGATACAGTGGAATCTCCCTATAACGAAATCGCTTGGTTCCAGTTGAAAAATTCGCTATAAAGAAAATTTCGTTATACGAAGATTAGAGATTTTTGCAGTTATTTAAGTATATGTTACAAACCTTTTAGTATGTGCGATAAGTTCAAAAATATTTAATTATGACTTTCAATTAAAAATGAAGTAATATTTATTGTAAACTTGTTGAAATTATACTAATTTTTATTGTATAAATAAAATGCTCAAAAGTGAAGAAAATTCACCAATTTAGAGAATAATATGTACTAGTACGGATAAACATAAAATGCGTATTGTCACATTCATTTGCTGTTTCCACCCCGATTCTTGGAATCTTGACCCGTAGAAATGTTGCTCCCTCTGTAGAAACCCACGTCCCCACAACTGCATTACCCTTCACATAGCATTCTATTGTTATGTGTTATCGCTGGAATGAACAATGCGAGTGGTTCCAGAAACAGGCACGTGTGAGCGGTTTGCACAGAAATTAGCAACTTTCTTCAAAAATGACGAAAATCGAAAAGATAAAGGTCTGAAAAAATTCGTTATAGGGAGACAACCACTTCGTTATATGGATAATATTTTGAATGTTATTTAACATTCCGATTAAAAATTTCGTTATAGGGAGACTCTACTGTATTTTAAAATACCACAGTGAAACACCGACATCAGAACAGTATGATTTTAACAAATAATCAAAAATCACAGCAGTCTTCCAGTAAATGTATGTTACGTTTATTTTACCAAAGCAAAAGCTGCTAACAATGAAAATATAGATACATACATTCATTTTTCTTTAATCATAAAGTTACCCTTTTTATTAACTGCCTTTTCTCAAAGTCAATTTCCTACAGAAATATAATTCATGAACCCAACCACTTGCAACAATATCAAGACAGCAACTATAATATTAGTGTAGGTTGATGTTTTCTTGTCATTTTTCCAGATTGTTGTTCAATAACAAATGCTTAAAATTTTAATTTTTTTTTAAAAAGGGCTTCTTTTGGAAATGACGATTGTAGAAAGTTTTTTTTTTTTTTATTCATTGCATACTTTTCTGTTGAGAAACAAATCCGATAAAAATCTGCAACGCAAAAAAAATAAATTAACACCCATTCACCATCTTTCTAAAACCAATATTCCAGAAAATATTTGAAATTTGGAAGAGAGTACTTATCCCCCTCAAACAAATTGAGTTTTAGAATTCAAAAGAACATCAAATGCAAAAGATAAAAAAAAACAAGTAAAAATTCTAATGCAATTTACATCTATACTTATAAAAGGCAATGTTTGTATGTGCCCAGACGAAATTATCACAGTTACAGCTTTGAAATTTGGCACACAGGTAGACTTAATGGTGACTCAATGCACCTCGAAGCTGGAATTTTAAAAATTTAATCTAGAAAATTTTTTATTTAATGTTTTGTGTTGATTTTTCGCACTAATTTCTCAATAGAATGGTTTTGAATAATTGCACTAAAAAAATAGAGAAACCATCGGAAAGAGCACACGATTTCCATCCCAATGAAGTTAGTTTTGAATTTCTAACAATTTACTGAAGTTTGCGAAATTTTTAATAAATAGACACTTATATCTTTAACTGTCAATTTTTACTTCCTCGCATCCAATATTCTAATAAAGCTACGATTTTCAGTTTTTTTATGGTAACAACAGAAATATTTATCTCTCATTTAAAATATCTTTGTCCATTCATTTTTAATAAATTTTTTTCTTAAAGGATTAAAAAAATTCTTTTCGAATGAAGTTCTATTCCGAAACAGACAGTTTCTCCCAGGCTACGTCTGGCGCCATCTTTCGGAATTATTCCCTCCTCACTTTTTAGCACATTTCGCTAGAAATAATTTGAAATCATTTCGTTGGATGCAAGGGTTTAGTCGTAAATTAAGCAGTGCTGGAACATTCTGATATGGGTGATAAGTTGGCTTTGAACTTCCACCACTTTCTAACACCTGCATAAAATGTACCATAGCTTTTCGCGCAAGCTCCAGGGGGTATTGTGGTTTTACGATCCCGAGAAAAGACTGTATTGCATCAGCCTAACTTGGATACACCATTGCTGTATACTAATTTTCATGTTGCAATTTTTTAATATTGTTTTGGATTAACGTACTTTGTACAGTTTTTCTACAGTTAAAATGTCATTGTGGAAAAAATAACGTGCATCTTTTGTTTTCAAAACTTTTTCTTGTCATTGTGGACGTTTTTCATTTTGTTGAAGTCCCGATTCCAAAGGCAACACCATGCGCATATTGTTAGTATATAATAAAAACCCCACTATAACATTAAAGTTGGCCTTAAGTATTCTAGTTTCAAAGAAAATAGCTCAATACTAATTTTACTTTAGTTGACTATTTCATATAGTTGTCCTTCTCGTATAACATTATAAACATAATGTATATTAAGAACAAAAGTAATGAATCTTACAGCTGGAAAGCCAAAGTACATTAACTAATTTTTAATCAATTTTGTTCCAGAGGCAAAGAATACTTAAACCTGCCTGCAGCTGCTTATATTGCCAATTTCCTAGGAGTTTCCATAACAATATTTGCTATATTAGTAATATATTTACTTTTCATGCCTCGGTTCAAGAGAAGACCTTTGCCAGAAGAAGACGAAATATGCCTGGAACTTCATGAAAATGTTGCTTAGATTTCACCAGCTCGTGTATGAAACAAGTGTGCAAATAATGAAAAAGACATCTAATAAAAAAATTTGTTTATTCAACATGATACTACAATGAATTAACAAAAATGTGAAACACTAAACAAAATATAGGAATGACATGATTTCAAATGCATTGATTCTCGCAAAGCACGACTTTCCACGTCCCTGACTATTTTTTATTTTTATATAAAAAAAGTGTTCATCTGTTCTAATTGAAACTAGTTTTTACATATCATAACCACCCATTCCTCCCATGCCGCCCATACCACCTCCCATGGGCATCTTCTCTTCTTTGGGAATTTCTGTAATTACTGCTTCTGCTGTTGTAAGCAATGATGCAACACCAGCCGCATCTAAAAGGGCTGTCCTGACAACCTAAAATAAAAAATATAGAATTAATAACGATATACCAGAATTTTTGGAATAACACTTTAAGAAAACATAAACAATACAATACATTTAATGGAATTGTCAAATACACAAATTCCTAGAGAAAATAAGTTTCGATATCTATCGACTTTAAGGAGGACGCATCTGATAGGGAAGCAAGTAACACACTTTCGCCCCCCCCCCCAAGCAGTTGCAGGAAACAAACCAACTTGATCATCTGGACTTTATCCTTTTACGAATTGGGGCAAAAAAGATTGGACCTCAAACATGACCACAAGTTACCAGTTGTATATTGCAGCTGAAAGGTGATAGTCATTGCCTAATTGCAACAACTCGGATAAATATGCATGATTTGGAGAAAATACAAGATTACAGTGCAATAAGGGTATTGCATTTGAACTACTTCCCATAGTGTCATAGGATACCATTATAAAGTCACATTTTTTGTACAAAATCTATTTTTTATTCATTTAAAATTTCAATTGAATTCATATCTGTGCTTAGTTATAAATTTTTTTTTCACTTTGTTTATTATCATCACATCATATATATTCACATCATATATATATATATATAAAAACATACAAATTTTTTTAATTCATATTTTGATGACTGACATCTTTAAACTAAAGCATTAGAAGGTGAAATATACAAAAATGTAATTAAAAATTAACCTGGATCTGAATTCAGTCTGTAAACGGTTACGTTAGTCTTTACAGCAAATCAATAGATGAAAAAAAATGCTTCCATATACCATTCCATATGCTAAGTAAAATAGAAACACCTTCCCCTCCTACTTTCACTTCACCCCTATTTTGATAAAATCAACTCCGCCCTGGTGCATGCACAAAAGTGCAGTTTCCATATCCAAGAACGATCAGAAGTTTTTTTTTTTTTTAAAGGAAAACTGGAAATTTCTCCGTAACCAAAGTTCTTTCATAATTTGTGCAGAATGAGAAAGCCCATACATCTACAGATAATATTCTGAACTGCTAGGAGTTAGATTAGGATTTAAAAGCGAATGCACCAATTTCTACAGCATCAATGAACTAGAAATAAATCAAAGTAATTTTTTTTCTTGTACACATGATAAATTTAACCAATTCTACTTTTTAAAAAAGGCCAATTTCTTCGAGTTACACACAAGTCTTACCTTAGTAGGATCAATTATACCAGCTTCAAGCATGTTTACATATTCACCCTTCATTGCATCATAACCATAGTCTCCTTTTCCATCTAAAACTTTTTGTGTTACTACAGCAGCATCAACTCCAGCATTTAATGCAATTTGAGTGCATGGCATTTTTAATGACTTTCTAACAATATCAATACCTAAGGAAAGAGAAAACAAGATTAAGAATACATAACAAAATTATTCAACTTGCATAGTTAGAAAAATATTTCCAGCATATTAGTCGCAACAACAGTTCAGCTTGTGCACATACATCATTAACTTGCAGTCTTCTACAAATTAGTAAAAAAAACATTTCCTAATCTACACTATGCATACCCTCCTCATCCCATTAGAGTCCCACCATCTCGTTTTAGGATTTTTCATTAAAAGTCAAAAAGTTGTTGCACCCAAAAGTCTTTCGATTGCGAAACAAATGGTAGAACCAATTTAATAAATTTAAAAAGATACTAAAATTTATTCAGAATTCACGTTATATTTGCAAGAGGTCGATATCTACAAATTGACATTTCCAACTGAAATGCATTAGGTAATATACATCCATTTGACAGCCTGGAGGCTAAGCAGAAATGAAATTATTTAGAAAATCACTCAAGTACAACAGTAAATAAACTGGCTTAGAAAAGTTTGCTAAAATTTAAAGTTTACAAAAGAAACATACCAGTCCTTTGATCTTCATTTTCTACTTTTATCTGGTCAAGAGCAGGAAGACAACGTAACAAAGCGGTTCCACCTCCAGCAACAATGCCTTCTTCAACTGCTGCTCGGGTAGCATTCAATGCATCATTAACCCTGTCTTTCTTTTCATTTACTTCCACTTCACTTGAGCCTCCAACCTAGAAAAGCAGCTTAATCTGTATACTTTACCATTATATTTAAGTGCAGCACAAGTATATCAATAAACAGTACAAGTTATAAAGTTTAAGCATTCTTGGAGAACTAAGCCAATTGCAATTTTCATACTCTTTTTGGGCCATCTAAGTAACTATTTAAATTAACACTCAGCTCAAAGAAATACTATTTTAAAATGGATAATTTGAATTTTTTTGGCATGCAATTGAATCTTCAAAATCAGAAGAATACTTTACCCATTTAAGTCTAGAAAGAGAATGAATTACCTCTCTTGGAACTGCACATTAAAAATAGAAAAAGATGGTTCAGAGGGTTTTAAATATATAAAGAATTTTGAATTGCTTACAATACCAATTGAAACCACAATCTACATTTGTAAAAATATTTTGTTGTTAAAAAAAGCAGTAGATTTATATATGACTTGCAAAAATTAAGAGTGAAATGCAATAAATTCAGGTATTCTATAGACTTAAAAAGATAATGCAAGATTAAACTATAAACACCAGCATTTAAAAATTTACCATTAAAAGTGCAACACCATTAGATAGCCGAGCAAGTCGCTCTTGTAACTTTTCTTTTTCGTACTGAGAAGTTGTCTGTTCTATTTCATCTTTGATTTGTGTTACTCTTCTGTCAATATCTGCTTTATTTCCTTTACCCTGCGAAAGTAACATTGAATTAAAAATGAGTAACATTCAATAACATACATATATTCCATATGCAAGAAAACAGAAAAAAATTTAAATATTCACCTTCAACAGTAATGTGTCATCTTTTGTGATAACAACCTCAGAAACTTCACCAAGATCATGTGGCTGAAGGTCTTCCAATTTCACCAGGTCAGCATCATCACCAAAAACAATACCTCCAGTTGAAATAGCCATATCATGAAGAGTGTTCTTCCTGTTGTCTCCAAAACCAGGTGCCTTAACAGCAGCCACTTGAAGGCCTACTTTTAACCTTCAAGAGGAAGTGGTTTTCTTTATCAGATGATCAGTTATTGAATTCTAAGAGTTATTCATCTTAAGATTAGATATACACAGATATGAAAAATTGAAAAGATGCAAAAAATACCAGGCAAAATAAAATTTACTAAATGAATGATATTATAAAGCAGTTCTTATCAAACGGATGTAAGAAAAGGAACTTCACATTTTACATGACTTTGCGAGAAATATTACCTATTTAACACCATTGTACTTAAAGCTTCTCCATCAACATCTTCAGCAATGATTATAAGGGGTTTTCTTTTTTGATTGGCTAATTCCAAGGCAGGTATTATAGACTGAACACTAGATATTTTCTTTTCACTGAACAACACAAGGGCATTCTGATATTCAACTTTTGCACCTAAAATTGCAGAATTATTTTAGATATTTACCCATCAAAACAAAGAGTCATAGCAAAGAAGTGAAAATAAACTATTACCTTTGGCAGTATTGATGAAATATGGCGAAATGTAACCTCTATCAAACTTCATTCCCTCAATTACTTCCAATTCATCTGTTAAAGTTTTTCCATCCTAAGAGAATAAACAAAGCAATAGAATTTTAAATTTCGAAGGAATGCACACTAGAATATGAATAGAAATACGACTTTTACAACATCTGAAAACAAAATGACATGTAACACGCTGTTAACAAAATGACATGAAACATGCTGTTAAAGATAAATTTATGAAGCACCACACACAAATATTTTCAAGATATCTGAAAGTATTTTGAGAAGAAATCTTGATTAGAATGTTAATTAATTTCATATTATTCTAAAAATAAAGTTTTATCACCACGTTTATATATAACTTTCAATCAAGGTGAAAATAATTTCACACCATGGCAAAATAAGTTATTAGATCATATTCCGATGAATGTAACAACCATATACTTTTTCATAGCTTATTAAGGATAATACTTTATAACTTATAAGATTTAAACAAAATGCCTATTTCTTTTAACATACCCAAGACATTTACAAAGGCTTCAATAATAATTTACACAGAATTTCTTGAAAGATTTATAGGATTTTCTGAATAACTTGCTAGAGTTTTGCCAGCATTTTCCATTTAAGTACTTTGTTTTTCTGTCACATTTGGATTAGATAATAAATTCAACATTTCATATGAACTAATCTTTAATATATCATACTTTGCTATTATTATGGTGGCAGCAACTTTAAATAAGTAGAGAACGTAATACACACATTTTTTTAAAGATCAAATACCAAGTTCTGTTCAGCAACGGATTCCGAGACTACCACTTTTGGACGATTTTACACCAGAAAAAGGTGTCGAACAATGAGTCATACGATTTCATTTCCGGAGTTTTTTTTTTTATTAGATTGCACTTAGTAAAATGTAAACATACTTCCATTCTGCACCTTCCCCCTATTTTGATGAAAATAACTCCGCCCGACGCATGCACAAAAGCGAGGAGGGTTTCCGAATCTGTTGCTAAACAATAACAAGGTTTTAGTATATTCAGAAACATATACCGATACAGCAGTTTAACATTCATACATTTATGTTCACAAACTATGTTTTGGTTAGCAAATAAAGGAAACAATGCTTACTTTCACAGTAATTACACCATCATTTCCAACCTTTTTCATTGCATTAGAAATTAAATCACCAATAGCCCGATCACCATTTGCCGATATTGTAGCAACCTAAAATTAGTTCTCAAGTTAATAATTTGAGCTTTTCAGAAAACTGATTAAAATATATACTGATATAAAATAATATGACTAATCTGAATATCTTGCATACCTGAGCTATTTCTTCAGGTGTTGTAACAGTCTTAGAATTTTTCTTTAATTCATCTACAATCCTTTCAACAGCCATCATAACACCTAAACATTAAAAGTAAACATCTATAGAAGGTTTATATTCACGTTATAATTGAGAAGATCAGATGCGACATTTCCTCAAAAACACGTGACCTTTAATCCTCACAATATTTCAAGATATATCAATTTTTAAAATAAAGTAATTTTTCACATGGGTGTAACAGGAAACATGTCCAATAAATAAAAACAAATTTAAGTTCTTGTATTTTACAGACATTACACAGGCCTGGAATAAAAAAGCTGAACTTTAGAAATAATGAATCATGCCAAAGAAATACTAAGAAGCAAAATAAGTATGATTAATTGAACAATAAAATAAATTTATACAAAAAGAAAAATCAAGAATGATAAAATCTAATGCCGGAAAGTTGAAATCCGTGTTTCCACTGAAATATGCCATGTCTGATTTTATGAAAATTCCATACTAAAATAATAATTATCCAATATTTGGAGATATTTCATGAATATACATACACATTTATCAGATTTTTGTGGATGTTATATTTATATAGAGAGTAGCATTTCAGTAACATGAGGAATATGAAGAAATCTACTTTGTTTGCAGTATTGAACCTGTTTTGTTAATTAAGATTCAGGGAAAAACAAATATCTTAAACATCCTATATTCTTAGTGTAATAAATACAATAGCCCATTCCCAGAATGGAAGGTACAATCTAATTTGAAAGTAATGAAAATAAAACAAGCAAGGGGTTAAATTTTACTTATCAAACAAATGTTCACGATAAGCATAAGATATCAATAAAGCCAACTTATACTGAAATAGTTTAAAAGAATTATACAATAATTAATTTTACCTTTTCTGAATTCAATAGGATTTGTCCCTTTGCTAATTTTTTCAAACCCTTCTTTTGCAATAGCACGGGCCAAAACAGTTGCTGTTGTAGTACCATCTCCTGCTTCTTCATTGGTATTATTTGCAACATCTTGGACAAGTTTGGCACCAATATTTTGAAATTTATCTTTTAATTCTATGGCTTTTGCAACTGTAACACCATCTTTGGTAATCTTAGGAGATCCCCAAGATTGTTCAATAATTACATTTCTTCCCTGAAAATTAAATATTAATACAAATAAACATTAATTTATTCAGACTTTAAATATTCCTAAAAATCTCTTGAAATTATTTTTGAAGCAAATACTATTGTATAAAAGAATCCTACCTTAGGACCCATTGTGACTGCAACTGCATCAGCCAACACATCAACACCTTGTAACATTAGAGCTCGTACTTCTGGCCCAAACTTTATGTCTTTGGCATAATTTCTCCTGATGTTCATAGCAATGCGACGGGTCATTAAGGGTCGAAGAACAGATAGGAAATTCATGGTTCTAGAAATCATAAACATTTATTATAAATGAAGCTTTACTGTTAATATTAAGAAATGCAATTGAATTTAGTGATAGAACTTATTCAAAGAAACACCCAAATGTGCATCTAATATCTAGCCTCTTCAATACGCAACACAGCATAATGAATTATCTAAATATTAAATTACATCGCACTTCACAGATTTCGTTAACATTGTAATCCCCCAAACAAAAAAGTTTATTTTTAATATTTCCTTCATTGCACTTACTAGGGAAATGAATAAAAGTGAGTGAAGGTAATGATGCTTGCTTATTCTATGAAACATCATTATACTCCTCATCTTAAAAGGTTTATCTAGCAAGATCTGCATCAATCATTAAAACCGATTAATATTACAGACCCAGAAAAAGAATTTAAGACTTGAACTCCTTGATTCATAGTAGATGATGCCACATAGGACTACAAGTTGCATGAGTCAAGATCGATAACGCGAAAAAACAACCAAAAAGGATTTGGGTCATAAATGTATAAACATATTATGCAAACAAAAGTAAATTGCCTCAGTAATAGTAAAAGCAATTTCTCTACATAATTTTTTTGTTGCAATTGATATACAAAGCAGATTAGTATTAGACAGCTGATCGTCAATCAGAACATTTCCATAAATAAAAATGTTGTAGATCATAAAAGAAAACACACACTTACGATTTATAAAATATATCTCAGTAACAACGAGGAATAAGTAACGTAAATAGCAATTGATGCTCGGCGTACAGTAACAAGGAAGAGCAAGGGCGTCAGAAAACCATGTGCGTTACTGAGGGTAGCGTTATATATAGGCACCGCTTCAGGCTAATAGGAACTGCGGAGTCTTTTCTGAGCCCTGAAGCGACAAACATGATTGATTATCCAGAGGGCGCTGGCAGCAGATGCGCACAAATGGAGTTGTAAGATTTGGCGCTTACGCACACTTTCCTTCCCTATTGGAAATGAAATTATCCTGTTTTTTTACAAGTCCAATTTTGTGAATGTTTTCACAGATCGCACACGACTGCTAAATCTATGCTTCCGTCCACGAAATAAATTTTTTATACGTTTTCTGAAATACATATATCTTATATTTTTTTTAATTAAATAAAAAATTATATATTGTAATTAAATAAATTTTATAATTTATTTAGTTCTGAATCTGCTTTCTGAAATACATATATCTTATTAATAATTTTTTAATTAAATAAAAAGGTTTATATTCTATAAAAGTATATATTGAAGCCATCAAAATATTTATTTGTTAAACAATTTATATAAATATATACTGATATGTTATTCTGAGATTGTCATAAAAGTCAAGTATAATTGCTTAGAAATGTTAGGAAACACCAAATAGTGTGTTTTTAATTACTGTGAAATTAACTTCGATATAGCACTTATTTCTACTTCACCTTCAGTTTTTAAAATATATTTATATTGTGAATTATTTGTGTTGTAGAATTATATTTTGTTGTATGCTTCTTAGTCAGGAAATGAAAATTCTATTCGCTATAATAATAAAATAATACACATTCGGGATTAGCAGTGGTATAATTTCCACGTTTTATATAGTTACCGGCCAAGTGCATAAATCTTTACCAGTTATCCTTAATTGTGCAGCATATCATCATAACTGCTATCTATGAGCATACAACCTTACATATCAGTTTTCATATTAACTATCACATCTAAAATATTTAAACATTTAACTAATGTTTGCAGAGAATGCGTAGACAAACACATGCTTTTCCCACAATATTTTTTTCCTTTCATTTCGATTGATTATAGTACAAAAAAAAGAAAAGAAATTAGTGCATTTTTATTTATTTTTGTCTGCATATATTCATTCAAACTTTAACTCAAAATACGAAGGCGAAATAAAAATGTTTTACCAAACACTTTTTTCATATGCTATCTTTTATTTCGTACTAAAAAAAAAAAAAAAAAAAAACTCTATGAATACAACTTGGTTATTTTATTATAACCAAATGTGTTTTCAAACTAATCTATCTACAAAGAAGAAACCCCAATCTTGTCTTGTTAACCGTTTTGATGAGATTGTACAAGCATTTGACTGATTAGAATACATCTTGTTTTTATTACATTGCAGGCACAAGCTAGAGATGCAAGTTTGCCTTTTTCAGTTACTCTTTTTAAAATGAGAATTTTTTTCCCCTCATACTTTCAAAGCTTTATTTTTATCATTTGCAATTTTTTCATTCTTTTCATACAGGCTTTGATATTTTCAGTGTAATAGAACCATTAAATTTAAACAACAAGTTCAGAAATGCAACAAATGCTTCTTACATTCTTATCCTTAAAAAAAAGCATGAAACCTTCATTAGTTACATGACTTATTTGTTGCCCTATAGTAATTTAAAGACAGAGGCATCAAATTCATTAGAATTGTAGCTATTTTAAAGATTTATATAGTTTGTAAATGTTTTAAAGAATTTGCTTTTATCACTTTTCTTCAATGATTTTTGTCCAAAATTTGGCCTAGATTTATGTATTTTTATTTTGGCTTCATAATGATCTAGTTTTTGACTTCTGAATTCAGATATTCTCATTCTTAATTCTTTGATGTGTAATATGTATGTATAAAAAAATGTTGCAAAAAACATAGAGTTGTTGAAATTTAATTTTTTTTAATTTTAAAGAGCATTAAAGCAGAAATAGAAATGGAACAAACCGAAAACGTAAAAAAAATTGCTGCGTTGGTTTTTTCTAAATATTCTGTATAATCTGCTAATTTTTGCTGCTATAGTAATTAATCTATGAAATATAAACTGATCAGTAGAATGCAATTACATTAGTTTGTGTTTTATTATCTACAAAAAAGTTAAAGATTTTCAATTAGTGCATGGCCAAAATTGTTATTAAAGTTAATTTTAAAAATGCACATTTTTTTTTTAAACAAAAGTAGTTACCAGTGCATTCAAATGTTCAGTCCTTAGCCTTTTCCTAAGTGTTATGAGAATTTCTTTAAAAGTTCTGTTTAGTCTGATGCGGAATAAAATGACTATTATATTTCTTTTATCATTTTTTGTTGTAGAATTTCTTTTTACTGATCTTATTAAAAATGTCAATTGCATTGAAAATAATTTTTTGCAACTTTTTTTTTGTCCCATATAATATAAAGTTAACTTGTTAAATAGTTATTAATAAAAATTACATAACATAAAAGAAAACTGTCACAACTATATATTTATATTCAAAATTAGCATCACAATAGTTATGAATTGTGTAGAATACTTATGTGATACAAATTCTGAATGGGAATCAACTTAAGATTTTCTTGGCCTCTGATTTTATTGTTTACTAAAGTGATTCTTCTAAATAGGTCAATAAAAATATTGTATAAAATGTAACCTCTCATATAGTTCAAATGAAGAATGATTTTTGTAATTTAATAATTCTCAGCAATTGATATGGATTTCTACTAGTCACTAATTAGCTGTTTAACTTTGAAATACTATAGAATTGATTTCGAGACATTTCTTGTAAATGGTTAAAACTAATAAATGATGACTAATGATTTCTTGGAACAAATATTCTAGGATAAATAATAATTTTTCTGCCCTTATATTCATTTTATGGAGGAATCAACATGTGGTTTGCAAAATGGTGTACTTTTTCTTAATTGGTAAAAATACAATATTATGTAATAAAAATCTTTTATATTTCATCATGGCACTTTTATAATTATTAAAAGAAAATAATAATAGCGACGCAACAAAAACACATTTTTGTATGGTGGTGCTCGATATGTTACAACATTCTAACTTGACACTGTTTTTAATAGAATCAATGATTTTACTAATTTTTAAGTGGGAAGCTCTTTTCTGAGACAGAAGCTAACTAATTAACAATGCCGGCCTTTAGCCGATTGCTCCAAATAGGGCCTCGCGTCTAGGGGGGTTTCCGTAGCGTCCAGTTTGTGTTTTGAAACTTCTTTGATTTCCCATTCATCCATGACCCCCCCCCCCCCGAACCGGGGGGGGGGGGGGCAGGGGGGGGGGGGGGCAGGGGGGGGGAAAGATATTATTGAGGAAGTGTCTGTGGGGTCCGCATACCAGTACTTTGCCCCCTGGCACGGCCTGGCTTTCCGCAGCTTTGCATTCATTTCATTGTTGTGAATGTTCACAGTGGATGAAGCAAGAGTTTCTCTCTCTCTCAGGAATCATATTCCTACCCTTCCCACCTTTTTGTTTCTTTGTTCCGGAATGCTGAGAACGGGAAGGGACAGAATTCTGGGAACTCTTCCATGTACTCGCCTTGGCCACTTTTCCTGCTTTGCATGTTGATTGCTAGTTGCTTTCAGAATCGTGTAAAAATAAATAAAAAATGTCATCTTAAAAAGTTGAAACAAAAGTCAATAACTAACTTTTTAAACCTTGAGTAACAGCTAAATAAAGTTATTATTTTATATCTTACATACAATCTGTTTATTTCTTTTCTAAACTTAAAACTTTTATTTTTTTCAGATTTCTAAAAACTGTAATAATTTATCTTTTATTTCATAGCTTGGTAATTGCAGTCAAGATGGAGCCGCTATTTTAATGGTTAACACGAAAAATCCTGGTGGTCACGCCGATTTCGTGTTAACGGGGTTTGACTGTATTCTTTTTATATTTTTAAATCTAAGAAAACATTTATAAATCATTCTAAATTTGTTTTCATAGTAAGAGAAGAATTTATAATTATTTAAATTCTCCCGGAATTAAATTAATTAAAATACATATATTAAAAATCTCGAGCGACATTTAAATGTTTTAATCCATTTAATTTTGTACATTAACATTAATCATAATATATATTAATAAAAAATATTTGTTTTGTATAAAAATCTTAGTAATTTGATATAAAAACCATTTGGGTTCTATTTATTATACAGAAGAGGAACAAATATTATTAATTCAGTTTGAGGGAGTTTCTTTAAAGTTATTAGAAGTGAACATATGTTTTAATTATGCGATAACTACCATTTATTACAGCCAATTGTATAACTCTGAAAAGTTGAACATTTCAACTTTTTACTTTCTCGTATACGAAGTATACAAAGAGAAAGTATTGTAATCATCAAAAAATTCGAACTCGAGATTTTAACGAATCTCAACGTTTTAGACCTCCCCGAGTCCGAAAAAAACAATTTTGGAATTATGTCTGTCTGTGAACACGATAACTCGAAAACTATTAGAGCTATGGGGATGGAATTTGGTATGTGATTTTTACACATAATTTGTAGGTTTCTATCAAATTTTGGACAAAATCCGTCCACGGGAAATCTGTCTGTCTGCGTGTCCGTTTTAATGTGAACGCGATAACTCACAAACTTGAATAGCTAGATGGATAAAATGTGGTACACGGTTTTATCGCCATGAATGTAGGTCCGTATAAAATTTTGGGCCAAATCGGTCAAAGGGTTGACTGTCTGTCGGTCTGTATAATTTATTTTTGAAAAGAATCCGTAATCTCCACGCGCATGCGTACTGGAAGCAATCATCTGTGCACGCGAAAGGAACGGAACGGAATTTCCTTATGGAGTAGAGAATTACGTCATTTTGTCCTTGAACCGGTAAGAGCGGAAACTCGGTACGCATCTATCCCTTTGAATTTGATTCTTTACCTAGATATTTTTCAATCACTATAATGGAAAACCTTCCGATAGTCATTGGATTCTGGGTAACAGTAGGTTCGAATTTTTTCAGCCACTCGGGGGATGGAGAAACGGCACCTTTTGGGGGAAGTATACGAGAAAGTTTAGGGGAGAACACTCCCGCTGGTTCTCTGTTGTACTTAATCTGAATGAGTAAGATATTCCCGCACCAACGTTACTGTAAAAGTTTTCTTCTATTACCGATTTTTTAACTCAGCAAGAAACTAGATTAGGAATAAAGTTTTATGAACTGCGCACATACATTTAGCAATGAAATCTGTTCATTCTTGAGATTCTTTACATTAGCCTCTGTAAATATGTATAGTTGTTACATTGTAAAAATGACATTATTCAGAACGTAAATTGTGTCAAGAATTTTATGAACTGCCACGGTCTTAAATCGTTGACGTGAACAATAATCCATCACTAAAAAAAAAATTTAGGAACTTTTTAATTTTTTTCTCTACTAAAAATATATAAGCATTCCTAATACTGATAAGTAAAGTATTAAGTAAGTTTATTAAAATTATTAAACTTTTAACAATAAATATTAATTTATTCATCAAAATTTCATATTGTTTATTTATTTATTATGTATTATTTCCTAAAACTTAAATATATCGGGGTAATCCAAAATTGTTTCCAATTGGGCCCCGCAACTCCTAAGGCCGGCCCTGCTAATTAAGAGCGTATAATGCGGTCTTCTCCAAATGTTATGTCCTGCACTTTTTCCCTCACCTGAAAGAGGCAAAAGTGTTCACCTTATCAACCAGCGGGAGTGGTCGCCCCTAAACTTTCTCGTATACTTTCCAAGTGGTGATTCGTCAAAATCTCGAGTTCGAATTTTTTTGACGATTAAAGAAATTGAATATGCAATTTGAACGCCTCTTTTGGACGGATTTGGCCCAAAATTTTATACGGACCTACATTCATGACGATAAAACTGTATACCAAATTTTATCCATCTAGCTATTCAAGTTTTTAAGTTACAGTTTTCACATGACCGCGAACATACAGACAGACAGACTTCCCGTTCACGGATTTTGTCCAAAATTTGATAGAAACCTACAAATTATATTTAAAGACCACATACCAAATGTCATCCCCGTAGCTCTAATAGGTTTCAAGTTATCGTGTCCACAGACAGATATGATTCCCAAATTGTGTTTTTCGGACTCAGGGAGGTCTAAAACACGGAGATTCGTCAAAATCTCGAGTTCGAATTTTTTGACGATTACAATACTTTCTCTTTGTATACGAGAAAGTAAAAATTATTTTATAATTCTGTTGCCTGATTGAATAAAATTCACTGAATAAACCACTGATGTAAAAAATCTCATTTAAAAATTATATATATCTTAGAGAAAACAGTTCTTATTCGTTCCCTTTTTATAAACTGCTGATTCAATTAACATTATATTGTAAATTATATATTAGAGGTCGATCTCAGAAAAATGGTGTACAAACAAAATATCTACAGATTTTTAACTCAAAATCTATCAATTTATACCTCGTAGTCCATGAAAAGATTAACATATATGAGCTGATATCAAAAGGTGTATTCGCTTCAAGAGTGTTCTTGTGCTGGTTTATAATCTCAATGAAACATGCTGAAGAGATAATTTCTCTTTTAAAAATTATCTCAACTCTCTTTGTAATACAGTAGAGTCCCACTAATCCGGACGATATTTAAAAGAAAAAAGCAAGATATACTAATTTTAGTGAGAGGGCAGTACTAATAATAATGCGCGCATTTTGTTACTAAGCTGTGTTAATTAAGCTGTAGGAAAATTCGTATGTATTTATGAAAAAAAAAATTATTTTACCCATACTGATATTTTTTAAATTTGAATCTTCGAACAGTACCATTTAATTTTAGTAAAATTGAATATCCTGAATACCATGAACAGTTATAAATTAAATGCATTATTTAAATTGCATTTTCTCGAATACCATTCGAAGATTAAAGTTTAAAAAATATCAGTTTGAGCAATAACCCTCATCATTTAGCTTCTCTTAAAGAGAAATTGAAATTCATCTCAGTGAAATGCCAACAGCTTTCTGAATTTTAATGGGATTCAACTGGATTTTTTTTTTTTAAGTTGCTCTATATATAGGCTTGCCAGACGTCCCGGTTTGACCGGGACAGTCCCGGTTTTCAGACAAAATCCCGGTGTCCCGGCCGGTTTACTTCACGTCCCGGTAAAAATTAAATTTGATTACAGATCACCAAAAAAGTCTAAAAATAATTATCTGCGAAGGATTATTTAGGATAATTACTTTGTTATATATTTCACTGTACTGTATGAAAAGCGAAAACTATAGAAAAGTGATGGTCTGCTAATAAATAATATTGTCATCGTATCGTCTTGTCTCGCCAATCGTGACCATGCGCGATGCGAGATTGGGCACTAAGGGGTGTAGCTTTAGCGCCAGAAGAACGCTGAACAGTTTTCATGGGTCAATCTGACCAAAACAAATGCTGTTGATTAGGAAAACGCCGAAACTTCTGCTGAAATTATTAATAGCAGTCTTCTTGATGTACCCGATATGAAAATAACCAATGATCAGCTGTTTGACGAAGTTGTGCTTGCTAAGGAGTATTTGCAGTCAAATTGGGAACAGTGGAAGCAAGAAGACACTACCAGAGATGTGATCATTTCAAGTGAAGAAAAATGGCTCAGGCTGTTTGGTCACTTCAAGGAGAATCACATAGCAGCCCCCAATCTGATCAAGATTGTTAAGTATGCCTTCTGCTTACCTGGGACATCAGCACCAATTGAGAGAGTTTTTTTCTTTGATGAACAACGCATGGACTGATGATAGGGGTTTGATGAAGGAATCTACGGTTAAAGGCTTGATGACATATAAAATTAATATCGGATTAGCTTGTGAAGATTTTTACATTAAGATTAAAAACAAAAAAAGACTTTCTAAAAAAATCCTAGCCAATGAAAAGTACATGTAAATATTGTTCAAATTTTTATTCCTCATTCAAAGTGTTTCTTCTTACTTAAGTAACTTATAAATATTAACATGTAAGAAATAAAATATTTAAATTTATATGCTTGTGTCATTTATTATTACCCCTGGTTTAGGTTCCTAATCAGTAACCATTTATCCATA